>PVHY01009287.1:0-57198 GCA_004024945.1 Uropsilus gracilis | reverse complement strand
GACTGGGGCCAGGTGCAAGGTGCTGATGAGTCAGCCTGTGGTGGGGGCAGAGTTGGCTTGGGGTTCATGTTTGGTTCGCAGTGCAGGTATAGGCACGCTGTGGTCAGCACCTATGGGGGTGATGGACAAGAGGCCACTTTGCTGTGGAGAGTCTGGAAGGGGACATTTAGCAGACAGAGCAGGGATGCTTGACCCTGTCAGATTCCCCAGAGCTGGAGTGGACAGAGTACCTGTATGGCAGAGAATAAGAGAATAAGAGTACCCTGTGGGCTGGAAAGGTGGCACTACAGCAGTGACTGGTGTGAGCAGGAGGCTCGGTCAGCAGTTGGGAGGCCCTGAGTTGGTGTCCTGGGCTGTGCCTCCATACATATGTCTGCTGTAGCCTTCCTGATAGCCAAACAGCTAGCGCCCACATCTGCTTACCTCAGGGCTTGATTTGAGGGCTACATTGGCAGAGAGCCCTGGTAGCCTAATGAATAGTTTCCCCACCTAACAAGCGACTTAACCTGCAATCTCACCATTTGAGATTCATTTCTTTGAACACATTATTTTAAAGGGCACCTTTTTGATTCCTAATTAAAATGCACATACTTCAAGCCTTCGTACTCTGAGTGTGGGCTGTGGACACGTAGCATCAGCATCCCCTGAGAGCTTGTTGGAAAGGCAAACTCTTGCCCTCACACCTGACCTCTTGATTTAGATTCTGTGTTTGACAAGATCCTTGAGTGATTAGTGGCTCAGTAAAGTTTGAGAAGCCCTGGTCCGCAGTACCTTCTCAAGAACAAGCATCTCACAGCCTCTTGGTGCAGAGTGTTGACTAGGAAAGTGGATGAAAATGTAGGTTTGGGCATGAGACTAAAACTTCTTTTCCTGGATGGTTATGCTAGGGTTAGGTTAACAGTCTACCGACTGCCTGCTCGTCGAGGGGTTACCCCTGCTAATTCCAGGTGAGTGTCAGTGTGTTTGGGAACCTTTAATTAACTGTGATCATAGCTCAGCTTTCTGTGCATTTAAAATATCGCTGTGTGTGCTGCGTGTGGGCTGGTAGGAAATCAGCAGAGTTTGGGTTTTTAAAAGCTGATTGTCTTCTGCCTCTCGGACCCTGAGACTTGGTAAAGGTTATTCTACAAGGGAGAGGAATTGAGTCCTCTACTTCATCGTACCCTTGGTGGTAGGTGAAATGACCCCTAATCACACCTCTCAGAAGACCCTAGACCCTGTCAAAGGTGCTGCGTCAATCTAACCTGGGACAGAGGAGGGTCCTGATCAAGAGCCCACCCTTACATTCCCAGGGTTCCTTATATATGAACATCCCACTTCTGCTGCCCTGGGGCTGTGGAAGGCCTCTAGCTCAGAACACAAGGGCAATGTCAAAGCTTGGTGGCAAGTCACCTCCTAGTCATCTGGAGGAATAATGGCAACCTGAAGCCATCCAGGCTGGCCTGGGGATTTGGATCAGAAGCCTTTTGGGGTCAGTGGTGTCGCAGGTGAAGTGCATGCATTCCTACCCTGCCAAAAGAGGACTATCCTTCCCCAAAATGGCCTCTTCGCAGACATGGGTGACTCCACCACTCTGAAAGGACCAGGGGAGCTGTGAAGACACACACATTAGCGTGGCCATGCCTTGTGAACAGTGACACCCACATGAATGCAGTTCTTTAGCAATAGTTCAAAAATAACTGGGCTAATAAAAACCTTACTATTTTCTTGAACCTTCAGGTTTTTAAAAATACAATGTTTTAAAATATAAAGATGACTTTTAAAATGAACCTCCTTTGAACTCATTGATTTCCAAATCACCATGTTCTTTAAACAATTTCTTTTTATTTTGAATCTTAATTTGAGTTTTTGGCATTGGCACTTTCCTACGTGTCCCATTCATAAGCGAACAAGGTCATTCAGTTGGACCCTGCTCCATGGGTCATTGCAGTTGGAAGTATTTTACCTTCAGCAGAAAAGAAGCGGGGATTGGAACGAGCCCTTCTGTACCTCAGCATCATTCATGCATGTGGGTGACACTGATGCTGCTCAGCGACCCCCAACTCCACTTGACTCCCGGGGTGGGGCAGATGGGATGGCTGCCTCTCCAGCCTGTGCCTCCCTTTCTCTTGCTCTCTCCTTCCTGCTGCTTTTCACTCCTTGGCAGGGTCTGCCCCATCTTCTTCATATCCTCTTGCTGCCACACTGGCACAGTCAGCACTTCATAATTGTGTGTTGACTAAATAGGCTGTTGACTGGCAACTGTCTCACTGCTTCCTCTAGCCCCTTTGGTCTCACTGCTTCCTCTAGCCCCTTTGGTAACTGATCATTAATACATTAGGGCATTTGGCATAGCCAGTTTTAACTGTTCATGTAGGTTACCTTTAAGACTGGCCAGCTGATGCCCGTCTTTCCATATTCTGGGCTCTAAGCATACATATACCCTTGGAGTGTATGCCTTAAATGCACATGCACAGAGAGATGAGAAACACAAATATAAGGCAGTAGGGAGTGGTGGCGACTATAGAGAACTGAAAAGTACAGACCCCATGTAAAAGGGGACAATTGTAAGCAAAACTCATCTTTATAACCTAGTTAGAATAATGGTTACTCCAGGGTATAATGTCTAGGGTTCAAGGGCTGGTTCTGGAAGACAAGACATTTCTATACCAACAACAGCCGTGAGTTGTCGTATGCACAGAAGAGTGAATTCGGAAAATTTAGAGCATTTAGAGGCTATATTTATTTTGGTTCAAAGTGAAATTAGCTTAATTAAATTCCACTGCACAGAAAATGTGTATTCTTACCTACTTTACTGCCTAGGTCTAGGGTATCTGTGAGAAACTTGGCATATTTAAGAAGTAGCCACATGGAGATAGCTTTCTAGTCTTTCACGGTGAAATTTAATCTGGATCTATCATGGAGGGTGGGGCAGGCCATTGTGGCTCCTCTTGCTTGTCTGTGTATTTGTGTCTTGGGGTCCATGCTGTTGGGGCTCCATCTCACATTGTCGGTGACAGTCCTTGTGCCTGAGGGTATTGGCAAGGAGAACGGGAATATCAGACGTTCATCCTCAGCCTCAGGGATTTCAAACCATGCCAGGGAGGGTGACACAGCAGGCTCAGGTTTAGCAGTCACATTTTTAACGTTTCCTTTGCATAGTGTAAAGCCCATGTCAGTGTTGTCTGTTGTTATGATCATAAACCTGTTCCCTTCGTGATTTTTGTAAGGCAGCTTGGAGGCAGAGCTGGGTTTGAATGCCAGTGCTTCTACTCTTGGTCTCTGAAACCTTGGGTCTGGCACATAACCTTGCCCAGATGTTAATTTTCTCATCTGTTGAATGGGAATAAGTGTCAGTTTTATGGTAAGCTTGCTCTCAGCATTAATAAAGAGAAACTATACAGAAATCCTTTTGTGCAGTGCCTGGCACATGGTACACTTGCAAAATGTACTAGCTTTTATTTTTTGTCCCTTTTGATTTAGTTGCATGTTAGATATGTTATATTCTGGAAAATAGGTGGAAACTCCCTTATTTTGAGAGCTTGACAGTTTATACGTTCATATATTGAATTCTGCCTGCAGAGTGTGTGTGTGTGTGTGTGTGTGTGTGTGTGTGTGTGTGTTGGGGAGGGGGTGGAATCTAAGGAGTATTATGATTTTGAATTAGTTATTGATAGTGTTAACAACAGCATTGTTGTGTAAAAATCTAGATTTCTGGCATATCAGACTAGAATTGGCAATATTAGATCTGTGTTTCCAATTGGCAGTTGTTGGTTGGAACAGAGTTGCAGTCACCCTTTTTATTTATTAGTGTTTGGAAAATTCTTTGATTGAGAATTGCATACATACAGCAAGGCAAACAGATCTTAAATAAAAGTGATGAATTTTTACAGATAAATATACTTTGACAACCAGCACCTGGATCAAGAATCTGCTCCTGGCAGATCCCCTCACCCCATACCCTAGGATATTTTCTCACTTCAGGAGTAACCACTCTTGCCTCTCTCATACATGAGATTTGCCTGTAGTCTTTCTTTTAGACACAGGTGCTATTTTAGATTTAGATAAGAATATAATCTTAAATTCTCTGCAGTCCCCCCCCCCCATTCCCTATTACGTCACTTTTGATCTCTGTACATTTGGATTACTTCTTTGCCCCTTTAGATATTTGTATTTGTGATGGCTATTCCAAAGACTAGAGGGGTCCATAGAGACTAACTAGATCTACCTTGTACAGATTTTGGAATGGGCTTTTTTTAGGCTTTCTCCTTAGAAATGGGCCTATATGGTAGCCAATCAAAGGTATAGCCTTGCTCCTCTTACCCCAGCATGAGGTGTGTTGAAGAAGCCAGGGAGACTTTTGCTTGCTGGACCCCAGCAGCCCAGGGCTGGTCCGCAATCACAGTCACCCAGAGCCTCCTGCAGGCAGATCCGCTTAAAGGGGAAGATTCTGGTTCCTACTTTCCTGGAGCTGCATCTTCCCGGCAGGCTGTTAGCAGCACTGCTTTCTCTTTAGAGGCCATGCTCCATTTGGAGCGGACCTGAGATGCCATTTGTGACAAGAGCTCTGCACATCACTTTGATTGTGTCTGTTTTTTGAAGAAGGCTGTAATTTGGGAGCCAGTGAAAGTGAGGGAAAGGAGGAAATAGAGAGAACCAGAGAGGAAAAGAGTGGGAGGGATGAGAGAGAAAGCAAAGGGCATGTCTGAATGTCCATTTGTCCCTGGTTCTATTCCCAAGAAATTCGGGCTTTTTCTGGCTTTCCAGGGTTTGAGTCAGGATGACTGGGTAGTACCTCCAAGGGGTCCCCTTTTTCTCTGGCCTACTTCTCTTATGTTTTTGCTTTCAGAGATTGGAGTCGCTCATCCTACTCAGGCATACATAGGGTTTTGCTCTCCTCCAGGCCTTTGCATCCCTTCTCCTCTCTGTTCTGCCCTTGCCCTGAAAGGAGGCTGAACTTGAAAGAAGATCAGATGCCACTCCAGGGACCAGCAGGCCTCTCTGCCCCTTCTTTGGAGACCGGGGGCTTGTCTTAGTAGGGCCTACATGGGTGGACTGCCCCTGGGAACCAGCACATACTGGGCAATGGAACAGAGAACCCTTTCTAACTCATCCTCATTTATGTTTTTAGGGTCCCACATTCACTGTTGGGGAGAACTTTCACTTAGCCGGTCAACTGATATTGAGCATCACTAGGACCAGGCTGCATTCGGTTGCAGGGCATTGGTGCTGAGAGTCAGATGCTCTCCGGTCTGATAGAGCTCTGATGCCGGCCACACATGCAGCTTTCAGTTTTCAAAGTAGCCTCTTTAAAAATGCTAGAACAGGGTCGGGCATGGTGGCACATGCCTGTAAGCGGCAGCCTAGGAAGCTGCAGCTGGGGTATGGTATCGTGGTTCGAGTCCCTCCAGGGGCATGTAGAGAGACCTAGTTCCAAAAAACAGAGCTGGGCATGGTGGCACGCACCTGTAATCCCAGCTACCTGGGAATGGCTGGGGATGGCTTGATTCTGTGGTACCCCGGACAACGTGAGCCTGTGGTTCCACAGGCAATAATTGCGAGACCTAGTCCCCCCCCCAAAAAAAATGCTAGAAAAATAGGTGAGACTAATTTTATAATCTATTTTACTTAACTCTGTATGACCCAAATAGCATTGTGGTACATGTAACCGCTGTAACAAATTATTAGTGAGATATATATAATATTTGGCACTAAGACGGGTTCCGGTGTATGTTTTACATTTACAGCACGTCTTAATTTAGACTTGGCACACTGAGGTGGTTAATGGCCACATGACTGGTGGCTACTCTTGAACTAGGGGGGTTATCAGTCAATAAATAGGCATGCAATGTCATTGCAGATGGTCACATGTGCAATGTAGGAAATAGAGGGGTAACTGACATCCTGAAGATGGAAGAGAGAGTAGTTAAGGAAGGTCTCCGTGGAAGGGATGTGGTTGATCCGTCCCCACGGACTAGAGCCCTCGCAGAGAAGGGGAAGGGAGTGATCAGGAGCTTGGGGTCTGTGTATCCACAGGGCCCCTCCCCAGCACCCCACTGCACTCTGGACACTGTGTTTATCGAGCATGGGGTGCTATGTGTCCACCCCATAGAAGATTGGGGACCCAAGTGGAGAGAGGCCTGGAAAGAATACAGTATTTTAGAAAAGCACTCTATCTCTGGATATGTGTATATTTCTTTGTTTCTTCATTTTCTTCATGCACTTCCCATGAAGAAGATAAAATTCATCTTTCTACTGCTTTTTACATTTGGGAGTTTTCCAAGCAGAGAGAAAATTCAGGAAATTGAAGCAGCATAAAGTATTGGGGTTATGTCCTCCAGGGGAGAGGGTTAGACCTGCCCCTTAGAAAGGTTGCTTGATGCCATGGGTCACTGGGTGGACCTGTTTCCCAGTTTCCCAACTTGGGGTGGGAAGAGGATGGGGAGGTGATCTTGGTGTTCAGAGGAAGTGTCTGTGGGCAGCATGCCTGGGTTGGGTAGATGCAAACCTTCCTTCCTGTTTGGTTATCTGTGGTTGACCTATGCCAGGGTTAACAAACAGGAGCTAACAACTAACCTTAACCATCTGACCAGTAGGCACTATGGCAAATGCACATGTTCACCCTGCCTAAAGGGGGCACTGCCACCATTCCCACCTGTGATTGCTAAGCAGGAATGTGAAACAAGTGTAGTTAGGCACTTGCCTCTCCAAAGGGATATAGAAATCCAGATATTAAAAAAAATAATAACTTTCTTAATTTTAAGTGTTAGTACTTAATTTACAAAAATGCAAGAGCACTCATTTATCAAATATTTATTGAGCTTATTCTGTGTGACAGAAACTATTCTAGGTCCCTGAGGTTGACCAGTGGGTCCTGTCCTTGTGGAATGCATGTTGTAGGGGAAACCCTGCAAGAAGCAGGTGATACATGCATGACCTCTGTCACAGGGTGTCAGGACTGGCAATAATAACAAAAAATGCAAAGTAAGCACTTGATGCATGCTGGACGCTGGCTTTAGCACTTCGTACAACTCCCCCGATGTAGTCCTGACAAGAGGCCTGAAAGATAGCAATGATCTTACTCATATTTTACAGATGGGCATCTAAGGATAGAGAGCTAAGCAGTTTATCTACAGTCACATAGCCATCAGGTGTTGGGGTGGACTTTGAGCCAAGACACTCTGACCCCTTAATCTTCATTCTCTTCTGTAGTCTGTACTGCACATAGAGAAGGCTCGGGCTAAATCCCTGACTACACAGTTGGTAACTGAACCCAGAAAGAACAAGTGACCCTCCTCAGCTCTGCATGGAGGCATTGATAGGCTGGAAATTCTGTCCATGCTGTCAGGTGTGTTTAATGATGTCTAGATTCACCTGTGGCTGATCCTGGGCTGGGGCTGAACATTCAGGTGTCTTCAGGCATTCAGTAGAGTGAGTCCGAGTAAGGCTCTAAACATCCGTGTTTAGAAGCTTTGAAGCCTTCCGCCTCCACATTGATCGACTTGCCCCCACCTGGACCATGAAGACCATGAAGACCATGGACTTCAAGGGTTTTTGCCTCGGCTTGGACATGGCATCCCCAACCAGCTCTTCCCTGGAGCTCCCCCAGCCCCCCCAGCTCTTCCCTGGAGCTCCCAAGCAGACTTCTTTGAGTTAATCCCCGTCCACACCCTCCCCCCTGCTGCTGGCCAGGATGGCCCATGAACTGTCCCCACTAGAGACTCTGGACAAGTGTCCATCCTAGACTGGCCTTGGCCTGGACTCAGCCCTGGGCCTGAGTCACCTCAGCAGAGGCCCACACATTCACTTGCAGCTTTCTCTTGTTGGTGTATGCATGGGAACGGTGAGGCAGGGAGACTCGTGTGACTGGAGTGTAAGTGAAGCGTGTGAAGACTTTGGTTCCAGTTCTTGTATTCAGCTAAGTGCTTTAATTCTGAGGCAGTTTTCTCACCCATGAAACGGGCAAGACCCTGCTGGCCAAACTGCTTGAGTCAGAGGCTTTGCCAAGAACTGTGAAAGTGCTTGGGATCTAGATGAATTGTGGTCTAGAGAAGCCACAATAAATGCATGAGTATTTATTATCGTCTTGTATTAATGACTTAATTTCACAGGATTTACAAGATAATGCTGCTAGATATTTAAATAACGGGAACACCCCTAAACCCAATAGCAGTTTCTTTGTCCTTGAAATCACTGAAGGATTAAACGCCCAGTCCATTGATTTGACACCCATCTTATTGAGAAGGTCAGCCCAGATTTTTCCAGGTACTGTTTGCAGCACACTGAGCAAGGCACACTGAGCTACAGAAATAGACAAGCCATGGCCCTTGTTCCCTATGCGCTCTCGCATGTACTCAGTGTGCCATATTTGGAACAATCAATTCAGTGTGTGGGGCAGCGGGGGTGAGGGGATGGGAAGAGCCAGAATATGCCCAGCATCATCACCTCACTCAGCCAAGATGTACATTCTTTGCTCTTCCTCACTGACCCCAAAACTCTACCGTTCACCTAAAGTGCCATGTGACAGCTGACTTAGCGCAGGGGTGCTACACCCCAGGAAGAGGATGGGGTATGGAGAGTGGTGCTTGCCGCAGGCTAGACCTGCTGGGCTGCCTGACCTGCCAGGCTGAGCCTGAGGGCTCTTGGAAACTGGAGCTTTGGCCGGAAGTAGGGAGCCCATGAATAATACAGCGGAAGGGAGGCTGTTAACTAGGTGACCTCATTGCACCTGTGTGTTTCACAGCTTCCTCAGGAGCCGCTGTGGAGGACCTGGGTGTCCACAAGGGCAGAGAGAATGGGAAAAACCTTGGAAACACAACCTCTCTGTTTCCCCTCCCCACTCTCCTTTCAGCTGCTGGTCTCAGAAGGCTTTTTACGTCTTCATTACTTTGTAATAGCTCTCTCTGCTTCCAGCTGGAGGCCCAATGGCCTTGGCTGTGTGTACGTGAGTGTGCACGTGTGCCCTCAGACACAGATATGCTGCACCTGGTGCAACCGGACGCTCCTAGCAATGGCTGAATGTATGTGGGCCTTCTCCCATGCCCTGCCCCCTGACTTCTGAGTCTGCTGTACAGGCTATCAGGCCTGCCCCTGTCTCTAAAGTGGATATGCTGTGTCACTTTTGCCAAGGTGGCCCCCTCGGTGGGCTACTCTGGTTACCATGGACAATGCGGTGTCTTGAGTAGAACTGTGATGTATCCCAAAGCTTTTACTTCTGACATGGTGAGCACTGTTTAATGAAAATGGAGTGTGTGTGGAGGGGTGTAGCTAACCATGACTTTCTCTTCTAATGCTGGGGGGGGGGTCTTTCATTTTTAGTGTTGGTCCCTGGGGCCTGCCTAAACCCACCCAAATTTGGTACACAGGAGTCCCATACTTCTGTACCTCTCAGGAAGGCAAAGACCATCTCTGGATTAGGGATGAGGGCATTTTAGGACAGAGCTAAAGTATGTGAACTTAAACTGCAGCAGGGCAACATAAAGGAGACCCAAGAAGAACTGACTTTAGGAGTCAGGAGGAGGGGGGTAGCAGATGCTAGAAATGGTTCAGGGAAACTGACTTTATCTTCCATGGAGTGCTTTCTAAACCCCTGGCCAGGGGGTGGGAAGCAGAGGGTCTCGGCTGATGCCTGGGATGGAAACAGCAACCCTTAGTCTGATCTCCTCCTTCTCCTCCATTGTTCTGAGTGTTGTCAGAGAGGCCTAGCCCTCAAGAGGTCCCAGACCTTGCTCCCCAGGATGAGAAAGAGACTATCTCCAAAACCTTTCTGCTGCTTCATGCAGCTGCGGGGGAACCCCAGGCTGAGGCCTGGGCTTTCCTGTTGCTCTAGTTGAAGGCACAAATCTTGAAGGTTCTATACATCCACAATGCTGATTTCTGTCCAAACTCATGGAACACAGTGCCCATCTGAAAGAGACTGGGAACATCTCCTTTTTGTGTCTGGTTTAGGTGGGCTCCAAGCACCAGACTTCTTCTGTGTCAATTGCCTAAACAAAGGCAGTTTTCACCTCTGATCCAGAGCATCCAGGTTCAGATCCTTACTCTTCTAATTAATAGCTGTGTGATCTTAGACAATTTAATTAATCATTCTGTTTTTTTAGTTTTCTCAGTTGGAAAATTAGCATCATGGCATAGTAATACCTACCTCAAAGGATTATAGGGAAGAATAAATGAATTATTGCATGTAAACTGCTTAGAAAAGGTGCCTGCCATCTAATCAATACTCAAAAATGCTTCTATTAATTATTACTAGGCTGCGATTAATCTCAGCTCCTACACTGTAGAAGCTCACAGTCTTGTAGGCTGCCCTGGATGCCAGGAGTGACTCTCATAGCCATGGAAAAGCCTAAGTTCAAAGAAACTGGGAGGTGAGGTAGGCAGTCTTGGAGGGCTTCAGGGAGGAAGAAGCCCCTTTGTTCAGCATGGTCATGGTTTCTCTCCGTGTACCCTGGCACCATGCTCCCCTGGTAGAGAGACAGAAAGACAGGCAGGGCAGTACAACAGTTAGTAGCACTGATGTTTGTGCCAACCTATTGGGACTTTTAAAATCAACTTTTCATTGAAGTGTAACAATGCAGAAAAGTAGCTTGAATGATCACAAAGCAACCACTCCCATATACCTACGCCCAAACAGAGATAAAGGAAATAATCAAATGCCATCTTCCCATCATTAGTTCCCAAATGTATTTCCTGTCGTGGCTTTTAATACAATACATCCATTTTGCTGATTTTGAACTTTGTGTAAATTGAACCAACAACTATGTGCTATGTGTGATCTTCTCTTCTGCCCACCTTTGTGAGATTCATCCTGTTGTATATAATTATGTTCATTTGTTCTTATTATTGAATGCTATTCCATGTGTGGCTATACTATAATTTGTCCATTTTGCTGTGACAGACAATTGGATTGTTTCCAGTTTTTGACTCTTATGAAAATGACTGTTCTGAACATTTCTTGTGTACCTTTGGGTATATGTATAGGTCTGTACAATTTTATTGACTGTATTTTACCATGCTTGTAGCAATGCAAGCTTTATAGTGTAATTTGCTATAGCTTTATCATGTAGTCTGATACCTTGTAGTTTAAATCCTCCAGCTTTGTCCTTCTTCAGCATTTTTGTTTACTTTTGACTGTTTGCGTTTCCCTATATATTTTAGAACAGCCTTTTGAAATTCCACAAAACCCTGCTGAGATTCTATTGAGATTGCATTGAAAATATGTAGGTCAATTTGAGAAAAATTGACATCTTTATAATATTGAAGTTCCCAGTATATGAACAAGATATACCCTTCCATTTACCTAGGTCTTAATAAATTTTGAAGAATGTTTTTATGTTGTCTGTGTAGAGGTCATAGACTTTTATTAGGTTGTTTTCTGTGTGTTTTACATTGCTGGTACTGATATAAATGATATTTGAAGTTGTTTTCATTTCTGAATCTTTGTTTTTGGCATGCGCAGGTACAATTCATTTTTTCAAAAATGTTGCCCTAACAATTTTTGTTAAAGTTGTTTACCAATCTCGTAGTTTTTTTCGTCATGTTTCTATAAAGAATAACAATTTCATGTTTTTTCTTAATACTTAAATCTATTTTTCTTGCCTTACTATGAAGACTAAGATTTCCAGTGTAATGTTGAATGGAAGAGGTAATGGTGGGCATCCTTATTTTGATTCAGGTGAGAAGAAAGATTTGAGTATTTCACTAGTAAGTATGATGTTTGCTACAGGTCTTTGTAGATGTCATTGTTCAAATTAGAAATTTTCAGACTTCCAAATCTGTGGTGGAATATACATAACATCAGATTTGCCATTTTAAGCATTAATGGCAAGTTCAGTGGCATTAATTACTCTCTCCCAGTGTTGGGCTGTCATGATCACCATTCATTTCAAAATTTTCCATCATCCCAAGCAACTTCTGCAAACAGTGTATGCATTAAACAGTAACTCTCCATTCTCTCCATCCTCCATCTCTTGGTGACCTCTGTCATCTGTCTATGAATGTAATTGTAGGCATCTCTCCTAAGTGGGTTCACACAGTATTTCTCTTTTTGTGTCTGGCTTATTTCATGGAGCATAGTGTTTTTATGGTTTACTCATATTATAGCATGTGAGAATTTCATTCTTTTTAAAGACTGAACAGAATTCAATTTTATATACCACACTTTATTCATTCGTATGTTGATGGTGTTTGGATTGTTTCTGACTATGGTGAGTAATGCTATTATGAACATTGCTATCCAAGTTTGAGTCCCTGATATCAGTTCTTTTTAGTATATAACTAAGAGTGGAACTCCTGCATCACATGGTAACTATGCAATGAATTTTTTGTAGAATCACCATACTATCATACTGGTTTCCACAGTGGGTACTTAATTATATACATCAACAATGTACAAGAGTTCTAATTGCTCTACATTTTCACCAACACTGTTTTTTGGTAATAGATATCCCAGTGGGTAAGAAGTGGTATCTGACTGTGATTTTTTGATTTGTGTTTCCCCAGTGACTAATGATGTTGAGTATCTTTTCAAGTGGTTATTGTATATTTGCATATCTTTTCAGTGGAGAAATGTTCAAGTCACCTCATCTATTTTTGAATTGGGTTGTTTGGATTTTGATGTTGTTGAGTTGTAAGTGTACTTTATGTATCTTAATATCAGTACCTTATCAGATATATAATTTACAAATATTTTCTTCTATTGAGTTGCTTTTTCACTGTACTGATAGTGTTCTTTGATGATCAATAGTTTTGAGTTTTGATGATGTCCATTTTATTCTTTTGTTGTTGTTGTTGTTGTTGAGACTAGGTCTCGCTGTTTTTGCCCATGGAACCGGAGGCTCACATTGCCTCCGGGATACCAGACTCAAGCAATCCCCAGCCTCAGCTTCCCAGGTAGCTAGGATTATAGGCGTGCGCCACCAAGCACAGCTATTTTTTTGGGATTAGGTCTTGCTACGTGCCCCCAGTGGGACTTGAACTGCAATCGCTGGCCCCAACCGCAGCTTCCTAGGCTGCCACATTCTTTTGTTGTTATCTGTGATTTTGGTGTCAAAATCATGAAAACATTGCCAAATCCAATGTCATGAAATTTTTCCACTCTGTTTTCTCTTGAGAAGTTTTAGTCTTTATATGTAAGTCTGATCCAGTTTTAGTTAATTTTTGTATTTAGTGTTAAAAAAGAGTCCAATTTGATTCTTGTGCCTAGAGTTATCCAGTTTTCCCAGCATCATTTGTTGATAAGATAGTCTTTTCCCTACTGAGTGATCTTGGCACGTGTGTCAAATATGTACTAACTATATATGCAATTGTTTGTTTCTGGGCTCTCTATTCTATTCCATTCAGCTCTATTCCCATTCATGCAGTATTACCACACTCGAGGTTATGATTATGGTAGCTTTTCAGCAATTCCTGAAACCAGGAAGTATAAGTCCTCCAAATTTGTGCTTTGTTTTTGAGAAATTTGAGAATTGTTTTGATTATGAGATGCTTAGAGATTTCATGTCAATTTTAATGTGAATTTTTCTATTTTTGTGGAAAAACACAGTTGGAATTTTGCAATCTACAGATTGTATTAATCTATAGATTACTTTGGGTATGATGTCTTAATATTAAGTTTTCCTGTCTGTGAACATGGTTGGTGTTGGTCTTTCCATGTGTTCATATCTTCTTTTATTTCTTTTAGTAATGTTTTACAGTTTTTGGTCTACAAGCTTTTTGCCTCCCTGGTTAAATTTATTTTTAAGTGTTTTATTCATTTTGATGCTATTAAAAGTGAAGCTGCTTTAATTTTCTCTTCATAATATTCAGTGCTAGAGTATTGAAATGAAACTGGTTTTTTTATATGTAGATTTTGTGTGCTGCATCTTTGCTGAATTTATCAACCCTAATAGTTTTTTAAATGGAACCTTTACTGTTTTCTACATATAAGATCATGTCATCTGTGAATGGAGATAATTTTACTTCTTTCTTCCCAATTTGGAATTGGAAATTTCTTGACTAAGTATTCTGGCTAGAATTTCTAATACTATGTTGAAAGGACTTGATAATAGTAGGCTTCCTTGCTCCTGATTTTATGGGAAAAACATTCTGTCATTAGCTAGTAAATATGATACTAGCTGTGAGTTTTTCATACATGACCTCTTTATTCCTCTTGCTAAAATATTTCTAAAACATAAATATGTGTGAAATTTTATAAGTCATTTTTGTATCTGTTGAGATGATCATATTTTTTTCTTCTTTCTCTATTCATGTGGTGAATTATGTTGATTGATTTTCAAAAGTTAACCAACCTTACTTTTCTGAAATAAATCTGACTACATCATGATGTATTATTCTTTTCATTCTTTGTAGTCTTCATAATCCCTTGTCTGCTGTTGGAATAGCAGCAAAAGCTTTTTTTGTGACCAAAATTTGCATGGGTATATGAATTGTTAATGTTCTGTTTAAGATTTTTGTTATCTGTGTTCATGAGAGGGGGCCAGTTTCCTTTCTTGTGATGTCCTTATCAGATTGTATATATTATCAAGTTATGCTGACCTCATTATTTAAATTAAAGCTGTTCCTTTCTTCCCAAGAGTTATTTTTTTTAATGTAGAAGAATTCAACAGAGAAATCATACAAGCTTAGATTTCTTAGTTGGATTTTTAAAATTAGCCTCAAATCCTTTAGTAGAAATAAGACTTTATACTTCTGTTGCCAACTTGTATTTTTTGAGGAAGTTAGAGTTAGACATTTTATATAAGTTTGCAAAAGAGTTGACAAAAATACTCATATTTTTTGTCCTCTTACAATCTTTATACTCTGTAGACTCTGTAGTGATGCTTTCTTCTTCATTCATGATACTGTGAGCTAATGACTAATATCTTCTCATTCCAACTTGTGTAGGTTTTTTTAAACCTTTGGTTTTAAACAGTTTTACTTTATCCTCCTTTGAATGCATGGCATTTATCTACTCAGTGATTTTTTAAAATCAATTTCAAAAGATTTTAGTCAGTATCACATTAACTGTTAGTTCTTCTCTATTCTCTCTTTTTTCTTTGGGATTTAAGTTATACGTGTACTGTACATTTTCCATGTTATAATTATTTACAAAAATAAACTTTCTAGCCTTATTTTCTTCTTTATCCTTCATTCTGATTATTTTCTGCTGGACCATTTTTCAGTTCACCCATTTTCTCTTTGACTGTGTATAATTAACTGTGAAATCCATCTAATTGAAATCTTAATTTAAAATTTTAAATTATTCATTTTTAGAATTTCTTTATATTTATCTTGTAGATTATAATTCTGGTGAAAATTTCTATATTGTCAATGAGTTTCTTGATCATATTAGTCATTGTAATTTTTAAAGCCCACATTTAGTAACTCTAGTGTCTGGGGTACCTATGAATTTCTGCTTTTTTCTCTTTTCACTTTTCTGTTCTTTTCTCTCTTTGCCCTGTTCATGATATGTCTGGTACATTTATTTTATGGACATCAGTCATTTTGTATGAAAAACTCTAGAGGCTTCCTTCCAGAGATGATTTACCTTATCTGGCAGGCAGCACACAAGCCCATTGTCTTAATCGTCAGAGACTCAAGGCTAAGTTAAAGCTTATATTCCTTGATCTATGTCCGGTTCATTAAAGCTTCTGGAGCAAGACCCCTGAAGTTTGTTCTTGGAGAGTCTGGGAGGTTAACTAGCGCTTTTCCTCCTCAGTGGTTCTAAACTTCATCTTCTCTTAATGACAAGAGTCAGCTAAAAACAACACCACTGTACTGTTCAGCTGCTTGCTGCCTAATTCCTTAGTTTCTTCTTTCCGTAGCTTGAGACCTGGGAAATATCTTGAATGGAAAGTAGTGGTGATGCCAAATTCACTTCTCTGTACCTCCCTTCTCCCAAGGAATTTGTATCTTCAAGTTCTGACTGTCTGATTAGTCTTCAAGCTTCATGTTTTGTTTCTGTAGGTTCAAAGGAAGGCCAGGTTCTGCTGACTTCCCCACTCTTCTTTGTCAAAACCCAAGCAGAAAGGAGACTCTCAGAAGGTTGGGCTTACCTCTGGGAGCTTCCTTCCCCTCAATCTTTTCACCTCAGGTTCTGCCTGTCCTAATGGTTTTCCAGTTTCTTTAAGCAGATCTTTGAGGAGGACCAACTTTTCTAGTATCATTGGGAACACTGATTTCCTGCAAGCTGCTGCATCATAGTTGGAAGTATTCATTGGGATTTGAATCTCAGTTCACTATTTACTGACTGAATAACCTCAAGTTCGTGATTTCTTTTCTTTTTGTTTCAGTCTCATCATCTGTGAAATGGATATAATGATACCTGTATCTTCCTTATCAGATTTGTTGTGAGGGCTAACTAATAAACAATACTTATCAGAGATTATATTCTCAACAAATGATAGCAATTATAGTAATAATAGAAACAATTGTTGTTGTTATACTAACAAGTAAGTAGTTTCTGTAGACTGTAGAGGGAGATATTTAGGGATTCCATAATATGACTTTGATATTTGTGTATCATCATGTGACCACCTTACCTACTTTTGCAATCCAAAGTGGGAACCTAAAACTTAAGGCCTGGAATGGTGATAGGGAAGTTGAAGTTTCCTCTCACCTGCAGGTTGCAGGGTTGGGGTCTGTCTGACCTTTGTAGAATGCTTTAAACCTGCAGCTCAGGTTGTGTTGACTGAGTAAATAATATGCTCCAAAAGACAGGAGTTGGTTCTGTGTTTGGTCTTAGGTATCCAAACAGGAATGGAGGCAAACTGGTGTCCATTAGAAGAAATTTATCTTTCTTTTTTCTTTTTGAAACACAAATTATCTTGTACCTTGTGTTTTCAAGTTTATTTTGGGGTAGGTAATACAGCACATGGAAAATCCAAAAGCCCCCAAATAGAATAGAATGAAACATCTCTCTCCCACCTCTTCCCTAGCACCTGGGTTTCCCAGAGGTGTTAACTTCTGGCTTCTCAGCCTCCTCTCAGATAGTCTGTGCACACACATTGATGGTGATACTACTACTACTAACACTGAGAGCTAACCCCATGTGAGCTTACAATTGAAGTATTTTACAAGTATTACCTATGTGATCTTTGTGGTAGCCCAAATAGTTTGTAGACTAAAAACTATCACTAGCTCAACTGTGTAGCAAACTGAGACCCAGAGAGGGTAGGTGGCTTTCAAGTCTCACACATTCAGTGAACAGTCAGATGTGAGTCCAGCCAGCCTGGCTGCTCATCTGCTCTCTTGTTCTTTCAGCGCTGACTCTATCAAAAAGTCCCTCTGTGGCCTGGTTATAGTGCACTTAACACTTAACCACTGGGAGGTGGTGAGCACCCTGCCCCTGAGAATGTTCAATCAAATCACTTCCAAAGATTCATCCAACAAATAGATTTGTTACCCCCCCCCTCAGCTTTGATTTTGCTGCTCTATGTTCACAGGTGTCTTAGGTCCTTACCCTGATCCCTTGAACCCCACAGAGGATCCCCTTGAGCATCTTATAAAGAAGGATGAGAACTATCCTCTCCAGGAGGTGGTGGTGAGGCATGAGTGGGCTGTGGCTCTGCTCAGCACAATGCTAGACTGTGGCCACCAGAACTGTTCTCCACGCTCTGCCTTGCTCCTTCATCTTTCCCCCCTCCCTGTGTTTAAGTTGATTTCTCCCCACTTCTGACCTGTATCCCAGGCCCCCCTGAGGAAAACCAGTGTACTTGGAGAGATGGCTGGGGGTGGGGGGCATAAGGGAAAGAGCAGAGCAAAACCCTTCACTAGGAACAAATCTCATTTTCAAAAAAGTCTTGACAAAATTAGGCATTAAATTACAATATTTCGGAGAGCGTCGTAATTCTATTGCAGACAGCCCTTCATCATGGAATCTGAAAGCTGGGGAAAATACAAAACTCATTAGATTAAAATAAACCACCTACCGCTCTGGAGAAAAGCTTATTTATCAATATCAATTTACTTATGATTACGGTGGCCTGCAATTTGTTATTTTTAAGAATTATGATTTGTGTATTGCTCATACAGATGTGAAATTTTTTTCTTAAATTGAGTATTTTAAAAATGATATCCTTGTCCTCAGTAAAGGTTAGAAAATGGTTACTAGGGAAGGAGGACGTGGGGGAGGGTCAGAGGTCAGTGAAAAGAGACTTTATGGGAATGATGGAGAAGCCGGTATGTGAGGGATGAATGGAAGCAGATTTAGACGCAGTGAGTCTTAAGTCAAATGGAGCCTTTGGATCTTAAGGGAAAAAAATGAACAGCTTTTGATTTACTAAGAGGAAGTGCAGACTAGTTAAATAAGCTGTCCAAAAGATGGCATCCCTCCTGTGTAGATAGTGAGCTCTCTGTCCCTGGAAGTATGCAAGTTCAGGTTGAAGATCCATGAGGGAGGAGGCTTGAGGATACAGATGTATGATGAGGAGCCAGCTGCAGACCTTAATCCCACTGTGACCCCCTGCCTGGAAGGAAGGGCAAGAACATCCATGTTGAAGTCATTGCCTGGAGTGCCGCTGGCTGCAGGCCAGCCCTCGCTATGAGGTACCACAGAGGGAGCTCTACTCCTGGAGTGAGAGCCTCCAGGACTGGATTTCTGTTGCTGTCACTTTCTGCTGTGATGCCCTTGTTAAGTTGGGGCCTCTCCTTGATCCAGCTTTCTCGTCTGTTGAGTGGTCAGCAGTGTAGTGGTAAGAGTTTATGATGTCCTACAGAAAATCTAGCACATAGCAGGCATCCTCACACAAGTTACTACCCTTCCCTTACTACTCCTGGGCCTCAGTTTCCCTATCTGCAAAATGGAGAACCTGTAGAGGATCACCAGCTTTCTTGTGGTTCTGATTGCTTGGTCCAGGTCTTTAATATTCCTTTTGTGAGGAGAGAAGGTGTTTGGGGTGAGGGTCTAGGCCCCTGGGGTGGCTCCAAGCTCCCTGAACCTTCCTGGCCTCTGTACTGATGCAGATCTTCCTGCTCAAAGGTCTTTTTTAAGTTCTCCATGTGCTGCTTCTGTCTTTGGGAAACTGGGTCCCCAGTTCATAGAGTGGAGTGTGAAGACTCAGACAAGAGGAGAATGTTAAGCTCAGCCGCCTCCCCCCTAGCCCTATGTCCCCTGCTCCTGACTCTGTTTCATGGTCAGCTCTGCAGGTATGTGGGGGAGCAGAGGGGAAACCTTCCAAATCCTTGGAAGTATTTGGCTTTGGGACACCCATGCTCTAGTTCCTCTTTGGGAGAAACTGTTGTGCTCTGACCTTCTGCTTTTTTCTTCTTCTTTCCTTCCTTCTTTCTAGTCATACCTAATAGCGTGAATAGAATGTTTTTCTAGAATAGAATGAGTAATAGAATGAATAAAGTATTGACAGTCCTAATTCTGGGGGAGCTTCAGATTCCAGTGAAGGAGATAGATAGTCTTATGCACTCACAGCATGAGGAGTTTTTCAGGGTCACTATACAGTGGAGGAAGGGCATAGTGAAATCTTGAAATCAGAGAAGACTTTCCAGAGGAGGTGATGGCCAACTACCTGTTGAAGAAGGAACAGGAAGTGGGTGTTGCGTCCCTGCAGAGTGGGGGCTCAGCGACAACACAGGGCCAACTGTGCATTGCTGTTTGGGCTGGGTTTGAAACCACTTCCTGCTCCAAGGCTTTGGGTGAGTCCTTTGCCTCCACAGGAGGAAGGTCCAGCAGGACGATGTTCCTTGACCAGGTCCTGGTGAGAAGCACATCTGAGAAGAATTTAACATTGGACTGGCAGGGGAGAGAATGGATGGTAGCTTTGGGCATTTTGGCTCCTGTGGATACATCTGTTTGCTGGGCAGTGGGGCTGGGGGACATAGGGGTGGCACTGGTAGGAGATGACAACTCACCTAAAACCTGGTTCATAGTTCAGTCAACGAATCAGTGTCCAGTATGTCAAGGGTTTTGAGTCTTATCCTCACTGAGATTCAACTTGGTAGACTGGAAAATGGGGGAGGGGGGTCATCCCCCTCAACAGCACCAAGTTTGGCAGGGCAGGACAGTGATATTACCTATTCTGTGCCAAGACTACCAGTGTGTGTGGTTCCCCAACTGCTCTCTCAGAGTTGCAGTCCAGGTATGAAGAACTGGGGCTGTGATGAGTGCGCCAACAGTGAGTGACATGCTCTCTATGTGTCAGAGGACATCTGTATTGTGCTTTGTGAAGTAGACCCAAGAGATAGAATGGGGCAAGGTGGGAGGACATCTGAATCACTGTGTGCTCTTGTGTGGGTGCTGTGGGCACTCATTTAACCTTCATAACTTCCTCACCAAGTGCTAGTGTCAGTCAGTATGGAGGGGAGGCAGAGGCTGGTCAGGGATTTGAACCTAGGTCTTTCCCTCCCACCTTCTGATGGTTCCTGGTAGAATTGTTGCTTTCTCATTATATCACACCCCACTTCCTTCTTACCTCCCCCTGTAAAGCGATCAAGTGGGACTCAGGTTCCTTACTGAGCTCCTAGCTGAAAGTCCAGTGCTTTCTCTCTAAGATCCGGCTGGTTCGCTCATCCTCCCTCTTGGGAGCTGTGATATAAATAAGCATAGAAACAATTGAATAGCATTTTACACAATTATGTGGGGGAGGGGGGGAAGCAACTGTCTTAGTTTGGGAAAGCTGTATGACTTGACTTGCAGAAAAGACTTTAGGTACTGCTAGAGAGCATGAACCTCTGTTCTCTGTGGGTGGGGACACAACTTCCACCTCCACCTCATGAGACTCCCCTTCCTCTCTTTGGCTGACAGCATCTTCTGCTGACTGGTGGGGCTTGGACTACCCCTGCCCCCCAGCCTCAGGCTGTTCAGGCTCGAGGGGTCCTCATCTACTTGTACCTTCAGTCATTTGCTCACTGGGTGTTCACTGTGCATCTCCCATGTGCAGGTCCGGGCTGGCTAGGGGGGAGGGACTGTCAGCACAACCAGTGACACTTGCACATAAAGGAGAGTCGCGCAACCTCATGTCAGGAACTGCAAAGTGGCATGAGTCACATACTGGAGATTCCACAGAGAATGGAGGGACCTCTTCTGCTTGGGGTTGTGTGGAGATTACAGGGGACACTTATTGGGGAGCAATCATTGGACCTCTGTTCCTGACACATTTGTCCCCAGATTGCCTCATGAGAGGAAAAACCTCAATTTGCAGTTCCATTTAGAGAACTTTTGTAGGGAAATGTTCTGGTGACTGCTGGAGTTGGAGTGATGCCTCAGGGTACAGAATGGGGCTGCTGGGTAAAGCATTAAGCAGGGCAAGATTTGGGCCATAGGGGTGAGAATGGAGAGGGCAAAGGAGAGAAAAAGGTAAATACTTAAAAAGTAAGAAAAGATATCCTTCCTCTTCCCTCCCACACCTTAGCCTTGGTGACTGAGGTGAATTAGCAGGTGAAAATCAAGCAGGTGGCTACTGGGAATGGACTTGATTGCCTGCATGCCCCCTGAGTTATGGTCTTGATCCATGGGAGGGCAAGTCAGTCAGAGGGCAACTCAGCAGAAAAGAGAAGATCCAGGAATGCCAGGAAAGCCAAGTGCACTTGGTGCTTTCCCAGGGGGTAGGGTTGGATCCCCTGAAGCCACCAGCTAGTGAATGGTGGACAGGCTCAGGGCCTAGGGTCTCTGTTCTATGCAGGGCTCTTGAGCTGAAGGGCTGAAGATAGGGAAAGCAGCCTCTGTACACCCAGTCTCTTTGCCTGTGAAATGGGCTGCTGGTCTGATTCACTCTCTGTGGCCTCCACACTGATGTCAGGTGTGGGGGGATGGGGCCAGGCACCATGTTGCCCCCTGTTTGGTGTGGGTTGGGTGGCAGGGCCCAGGATGGGAAGGGTCTGCACAGTGATGGAACTTGGCAGCTTAACAATCTAATCTTACTAAGTCTTAGTCTTGACATCTAAAACTTTACAGATTTAGTTTTAAAAAGCAGCTTTGTTGAGCTATAATTCACTTGTGATACAGTTTATCCGACGTGTACTAGTCCCTGGTGGGTAGGACATTTGCCAAAAAGTACTATCATTGTCACAGTCCACTTTAGAACATTTCACCCGCTAGAAGGAAACCCATTAGCTTTCACTCCTCTATCCTTCAGTCCCTTCAGTTCTACCACTAATCCACTTTATTAGACTTTCCTATCCTGGGCATTTCACAGAGATGGAATCATGCCATATGGGTCTTGAGTGAGTGACTGGCTTCTTTGACTTATTGTGATGTTTTCAGGGTTCATCTCCACTGTATCAGGTCTAGGTCCTTTATTCTTTGTATGCCTGAATAATATCTGATTTTTCAGATCTCCTGTGTTTTGTCTATCCACATGTCCACTGGTGGCATTTGAGTTGTTTCTGCCTGTTGGTTGTTTGTGACTAGTTCTGCTGTGAACGTACACGTTTAGTGTCTGTGTGGACATAGGTTGTCATCTCTCTTTGGTGTGCACCTTGAGGTGGAATTGCTGGGGCACATGGTAACTCCATTTAAGCTGTCTGAGAATCCACTAGACTATTTCCAAAGTGGGTGTACCACTTTACATTCCCATCAGCAATGTAGGGGGGTTTGATTTCTCCACATCCTCTGCAACGCTGTTATTATCTATCTTTTTGATTATAGCTATACTAGTGCGTGTGATGGGCTAGCTCATTCTGGGTTTGATTTGCATCTCCCTGGTGACTAATTATGTGGGGCATCTTTTCATTGAGCTTATTGGACATTTGTATATCTTCCTTGGAGGAATGCGTACCTCTCCTTTAATCACTTTTAAATTGTGTTGTCCTTTTGCTATTGAGTCATAAGAGGTCCTTATATATCTTACATATAAGTCCCTGATCAGATGTTTGGTTTGCAAATATTTTCTCTCATATGTTTGATTTTCTTGATAGCATCCTTTGAAGCATGAGTTTAATTTTTGAAGTCCAATTTTCCTACCTTTTCTTTTGTTGCTTGTGTTTTGGTGTTTTAGTTAACAAACCATGACTTAGTCCCAAAACATGAAGAGTTACACCTATTTTTCTTCTATGTATAGTTTTGACACCACCATCTGTGTCTTGGGTCTCTTCTGAGTTTATGTGTATATGGAGTGAGGCAGTCCAGCCATACTGCTTACGCTGGCTATCTGATTGGCCCAGTACTATCTGTTGAAAAGGCTGATTCCCCCTGTGAAATGGTCTTGACATCCTTGTTGAAAGCTTGTTGATTATAGACACATGGTTTCATTTCTGGACTCTCGGTGATATTCCATTGATCTGTATGCCTCTTTGAATGCCAGAACCATGCTGTTCTTGATTGCTAGTTTGATTTTAAATGGGATATTTGCTACTTTGCTTAAATGCTATTATTAACCCAATGAAAATAACTTAGAAAACACAGACAAACATAAGGATAAAAAAAACACCTGTAATCTCAGTCTCCAAAGATATAATAAAGATACAAACATGTTGCTTTATGTTTTCTATACAGATACATATATTCATATATATATATAATTTATGTTTTTTTTCAACATGAGAACATATTCTGCATTGCCTCATAGTTTTGCTTTTTCTAGTTGGCAGTTTGTCATAAGTGTTTTTGCTTCTCAATAAATGGTCCCTAAAAATATGATTTCCACGGCCACCTCATGGTCTGCTGTATGAATGCACCACAATTAACTCATGGAACCTTCTGTCATTTGATTACAGAGGTGCTATTTATATTTATGCTGTTTTCACTAGTATAAACTGCTGCTGTGAACATCTTCAATGCAAATCTCCGAGCCTCAAATCTGAGGACTTAGAGAAAATTCGTCAATGGGGTTGTTGAGTCAAAGGTGTGAGTGTTTTTAAGGCTATCATTTTATAGTGGCCTTCTATAGAGTTCTACCATTTATACTAGAGGAATTTTTCACCAAAAAAAAAAAAAAAAAAGGCTAGTAGGGTTGACTGACCTTCTAGGACCTCTCCCTGTTGTCCTCTTCTGGTTGCTGCATTAGAGGAGGTGGTAGGGAAGCAGGAAAGAGCCTGAGGGGAGTGCAGAGAAGCTTGTCAGAGGGAACCCCCCCTCCCCTTAATGCCCTCTCTGTGGGTCAGCAATTGTTTGGATGTCTAGTTCTTCCCGACCACTGTAACATAAGCCAATGGTAGAGAGTGGGGAGGAGGGGAGAAAGACAACCAGCCAGAGATTGCTCTGCACCTAGGTGTATCTAGGGCTGCAGAAGGTGAGAATAGGGTATAGTGAGAACAAACAGGAAGGATAACTGAGGTGGGTGGCGAGGGAAGGCTGCCCTAATGAGGGTCCTGATGAAGCTCCTGCTAGAGCCCCGTGCATCCCTTCTGACTCGGTGGCCGCAGCTGGGATCCATGTACCCTGATCTGTGTGGGGCTAGTCATATTATTTTTTAGTAATAACATGAGATGAGTTTATTTTATTTTATTTTATTTATTTTATTTCATTAATGCATTTTATTTCATTATTGTGGCAAACATGACAAAACATAAAAAATGATTTTTAGCATTTTTTAGCAGTTGTTCAGCATTTGTCTTTCTTTCTTTTTTTTTTTTTTTTTGAGACTTGCTATATTGCCTGGGGTAGTCCTGATCCCATGGACTCAAGCGATCCCTAGCCTCAGCCTCCCAGCTAGCTGGGATTACAGTTGACTCCTACCATGTCCAGCTGTTTTTTCGAGACCAGGTCTACCTATGTTACCCAGGGTAGTCTCGAACCCATGAATTCAAGCAATTCCAGGCCTCTTGCCTCCCAGCACTTGGAGTACAGGCGTGCACCACCATGCCCAGCATCAGCATTTTTCTATGCTGTGAAATAGA
Organism: Uropsilus gracilis; assembly: GCA_004024945.1. Classification (NCBI taxonomy): domain Eukaryota; kingdom Metazoa; phylum Chordata; class Mammalia; order Eulipotyphla; family Talpidae; genus Uropsilus; species Uropsilus gracilis. Next base: position 32,454 of record PVHY01009287.1, on the reverse strand, counting down.
CATTACAAAATGGACCATTTTGCCAGCACAGTTCAGAGGCCATCCAGAACATTCACAGGGTTTCATAGTCTCCAACCCCTTCCATCTACAGGACACATTTACCTTCATCTTCCTCAACTCTGGAAGCCTCTGTGCTTGTTAAATAATAAAGCCCCATTTCCCCCACTTTTTCCCCTTCTCCAGGGACCTCTATTTTACTTTTTGGTCTCTATGAATTAGGTTTTTCTAGCTTCCTCATACACGTGTCCACTGATAGACAGTCCATGTGTTTCCAACTTTTAACTGTTGTGCATAATGCTACTATGAACACAGGTACACAGATACCTATTCAAGTCCTTGCTTTTAGCTCTTTTATGTACATACTCAGAAGTGGAATTACTGCATCAGCTGAACAGACTGACTGGAGCAAGCAGGGAGAACACAGGGTGTAGTGACTATGGCCTTGATAGAGGGAGACCACTTCCTGTTGTACATCCTTTAGTAGTTATTTGCTATGTTCATATTATTATGGCCAGAAAGAATAGTAAAAAAGTATATATCTCTTGCTGGATAATTTTTTTTTAAAGTATAGATTAAGGAGACCCAGACACATGTAAATGAAGCTGGACCTCTTGGCACCCCACTCTGGGGTCAAAGTTTGTGCCCCCAACCCCCCATCCACCCACCCTGCAGCATCACTCAGTAATGGCCCCAGGGGAGGCATTAGTGGCTGGAAGTTATTCTTTTCTTCCTTCCAGGAAGGGTTCCTCTTAGTGACCTTCTATTAGAGCCCCTCCACAGTCAGCAGCCTGCACAGAGCAGGCTTTGGAACATGGCCTGGTGCTTGTGGCCCTAATGGTGTCGTCTGCAGGTGCATCCTAGCATGCAAGAACTGCTCTGTGTGTAGTGGTGGTGAATAATCCCCAAATTGTATTTGATTTCTGCAGTGTATTTCTGTATTTCTATTCAAAGTTGAGTGCATCTGATTTTGTGGGAATTCATAACAGTTCAAACTAAATTGTGGTGCCCTGCTGTGAAAATCTCTCACTCCTGAGAAATTGAGCTGCTGCTCAGATATCCCCTCCTGTCCCTTCCCTCTTCTCCCCTCTTCCCCACCCCCTTGCTCTGTTCCCATCTGTCCTCTTGCTTGCCACACTGAAGATGCTGTATCTAGCCATGCAGAATGCTCCCTGAGTAGGAAAGGAGAACCTCAGTGCAGGGCCAAACTGCAGACAGGCCTCATTTCCAGGGCCTGGGTTTTAGCCCACTCTTCACCCCCCTGTCCCCCCACCCCACCCACCCAACCCCATGGGTGTGATCAGATACCCTGCCTGAGGTGTGGGGAGGTATAATGATTGGACTGACAGAGTAGAGAGGTGGGGGCCTCCTAGTTGGGAGCCCCTCCAGGGAGGGGCAGAGGGTGGGGGTTTCCTCTCCCCCCTGAAAGAATCTGAGTAGCAGTAGCAGGCTATGGTCAGCCAGAGCCCCAGCGAGGACCCCCCCCACCCCAGCTCTGAGTGTCTCCTCAGTTTATTCAGAGGTGGGACAGTGAGCTTCAGGGACACTCAACAAAGTATAGAAAAGAACTTTCTCATTAGAGCTGTCTTTGGGCTGTTGATGATTTTGACTGGTGGACATAAAGTAGGCCTTGATTGTAAGTGTGTTTGTTAAAGAAATCTGAGAGAAAATACAAAGTCAATGAAACAATGTAATGTCACCATGAGACAAAATCACTGCTGCACACAAACGGTCCTATAAGGACACCGCCACCCCCCACATCCACACACATGCATATTCGTACACTGTCCTCTGTTTGCTGACCATGGGCACCCCACAACGGAACCAGTCCATACCAGAGGTCTGCTGTCCACTCTCATAATTAACACGTGGTGCACAACTTGTGACTTCATGTCTGTGCATAGCCATGGTGATTTCCTCAGCTAAAGTCCTGGAAGTGCAATTGCTGGGTGTTCCCATTGTCAGGCTCTTCATACAGTTTTCAGATATCGATGGGTGTAAGAGCCAGACATAGAGTTGCAAGAAAGAACGAATGAGAGAGATTGATACAGTCAAAGACTGAGGACTATCAGAAGCATGGTTGGTAGCAACTTTAAGGTAAATTACTAGGCCTTTTATAGGGTTTAGGTAAGGGGGGAAAAGGGTGGCCAAGAGAATGTTTTACGACTAATTAACTAGGGAAGACTAATAGCTAAGGTAATAAAACTTGGGTAAAACATTAGTTTTTGTGAGATAGTGGTGGCAAGGGATTTACTCAGACATTGTTGGTAACATTTAAGGAATGTTTTTTAAGGTAAACATTGAGCAAATGGAGAAGCTGCTCTTTGCTCTCCGGACATTTGTTACGTTAGTTTTGTCTTCAGTATTGTGAAGCTAGATAAGATAGTAAAATGAAGTTTTCTTCATTTTACAGTCATGAGTCCTGTCCGGTTTCAGCTGGCAGCCTCTGACAGATGGAGTCCCAGCCCAGTTGCTTTAGTTCGGCATGTGGGAACCTGGTTCCGCTGGGTGCCCGTGTTTACAGCTCCAGCCCCACCTCAAACTTGAGGGCATCCTGCTACCCACCCAGCATTGTTACCTGGTTGTTGATGGCCATTCCCACTCACCATGTCCCACACTGAATTCCACTCTTGCCTTTAGCTGGTTCTACCTGCAGCCTCTCAGTCTGTCTGATGGCAGCCCCATCCTTCTAGTTGCTCAGGCCAAAACCCTTGGGCTCAGCTCTTGCTAGCACAGCTATATTCTTTCCAGCAGTACACTATCTCGCTCTTCCTTGACATATACCCAGAATCTGTCAGCTCTTACACCCTGCCCTGCTGTGTCCTTGACTAGAGCTCCAATTGCTGTGCTTCTTGGAGCCATTACCCTTGCCTCTACAGTGAGTCCTCAGCACAGCAGCAGTATTCTTTTAAAACGCAAGTCATTCATGTCAAGGCTTGGAGAACACACTACCTGCTTTACTCACGTTAGTGGTTTTTAAGGTCCTGTGATGGGCCCCATCATCTCTCTGCCCTTCTATGCTGCACCCCTCCCATTGTGCACCCCAGTCGCTCTGGCTTCCTTGCTGTTCCTCAAATACTCTGTGCACTCTTGCCCCAGGCCCTTTGTATAGGCTGCTTCCCTCTGCCTTTAACAAGTTTCTCCCAAATTTCCATATGGCTCTCTCTCTGGTTTCTTCCAGTGTTTGTTAATATCTCTCCTACCAAGTACTCAGACCACTCTTGCCCTGACTCCACTTCCCTTAGTAGGTATCATCTGTAATGCCATAGTACTGGCTCACTGCACTCTCTCTCTCCTCCAAGGCAAGATCCTTAGCTTGTTCTCTTCTGTGTCTAAGTGCCCAACACAGTCCCTGGCACACTGCAGATGATGTCAGGGCAGACATGGGCCATGTGGCCAGCCTGGCTCATGCCCCCATGCCACTCATTAGCTCTCTGAGGGACAACTCCCTGGATGCTGTAACTACGCTGCTTGCCAGAGTCTGTCCTGCTGGGCCGTAACCCAGGCCTGCCCAAGCAGCAGGTCTAGCGGGGTAATGACAGGAGAAGGCCGAAGCAGTGTGGGCAGGGCTGCTGCCCTGAGTTTGAGAAATTTTATAGCCCACTTCTGCCAGGATTGGAGGCGTTAGCCTCTTGGGAGTGATGCTGGAGGAAAACATGGTGGGGCAGGGGGTTAGGGTAAGATGTTATAGGACTAGGTCACCCCTGGTGATGTGTGCATTGTCTTATTGGTACTGGTCCTGGACAATGCCTGTGAGATGTGATAGCACAGAAGGGCAGGCAAAGCAGGAACCCACCTGCCATCCCCAGCCTCATGCCTTCTGTCTGGCACATGGCCTGGCCTTCCTTCTGGCCCCTGCATATGTGGCTATGAGGAATATTGGAATCCACTCTTCCGTCTTACAGGCCTCTGCCAAGGGCTTCCCTACCAGGCCCTCAGCTGGGGCCCTGCCTTCAGGGCATCTGTCTGTGCTCAGCAAGGTTTTAGACCAAGACTGGGAGGCTGACCTTTGATGGCCATCAGCATGAGGTTCAAGTCTAGACTTTAGCCGTGTGACCTCAGGCAGGTTACTTAACCTCTCAGGGTTCCAGCACATGCAGCATTCCTCATCCCAGGGCCTGGCATCTGACATGAGCTCAGCAAATGTTAATGTTATGGAGCGTCGAAATCAGCAGCCCCCCTCCCACTTCCTGAAGGAATCAGGCTTTTCTCTTGTGGTAGCCTGGGCAGAGGTAGTCTAGCACACATTTCCAACCAGTGTCATGGCCCCGTACCTTCCTAGAGTGCCTACAGGGCATGGCATAAAGGTTATTGGGATTTGGCAGCCTCAGTGCTTTGCACCTTGCTTCATGTCTTCTTGGCATGGGTGTGTGAGAGATTTCTGGAAGGCTTGCTCTAAGGACAGGCTCTTAGTTAGGTACTTGAAAGATATGGGGGCAGCAGGCTAGTGGTACTTGTGGGGCAGGTCTCTGGCACATGCTCCAGGACAAGGCAGGAAGCCCCCACAGAAGGGTATGTGTGTATGTCTGTGTTTCATGGGGGTTAGGGAGCTTAGACTCGGTCTAGAGGGTGGTGCTGTCTTACCCAGTGGACACAGCTACAGAGGTTGTTGGGCAGGTACTGGAGGAATAGCCATTGCACATGGCAGATCAGGCTGGGGGACCCATTCCACCTGCCCTAGCGCTAGTGCCAAGGAAATGCCAGCAGGTGAAGGTGGCATCCATCATGATTAGGCTGAAAGTTAGGACCCTGGGACCTCTTCCCTGTCATAGGCTCTGCTCTCTTCCAGTCTTGCTTCTACCCACCCCTCCTAGACAAAGGGTCGGAGGAAGAACAAGCTGTAGAATCTCAGGGAAAGCCCCAAGGCAGGATTGGAACTACTTTAATCTGATTACCGGGTCTCACCTTTGAAATCCGTGTCCCACCTTGCTCTAATGTTTGTGCCACTTCATTTCAAGCTGAGCTCAAAGTCAGGATAGAGCTAAGGTTATCCCTGCTCCTGGATGCTCCACTATGCTGCTGCTAACCCTGCAAAGTGAAGGCTGCCCTTGACTGTCAAATGGGGGACGTTGAGTGAGGTCACCCCAAAGGGGAAAGTTGATGAACAGATATTTAGGGAGAGTGTTTGGGGGACTGATGTACCTGCCAATGTCAACCTGAGCCAGGACAGTGAAAAGTGAGATATACTACATATGTGCATGTGTGTATGTGTTGTGTGACTATGCTCACTTCTCTGCAGATATTCATCTTGTATGTTGTGCTCATTGTGGGATAGGGTGGAGGGGAGTGCTTTCCTAGATGAGGAAATTGGGCAGATCTGGCAACCTAATGTGATATAGGATCAACTTGGAACTCCCTTTCTAGATTATGGTCACTCTGAACCATAATTTACTCATCTGTAAAATGTGTGTAGTCATCTGTACCATAAAGATATATTGCAGGATTAAAAATAATACCTGTGAAAATCCCTGGCCAGGACCTGGACATGATGGTGTGTGCCTTTAATTGCAGCCTACGAAGCGCAAGGCCGAGGCTAGGAATCACTTGAGTCCGCAGGTTCGAGTCCCGCCTGGGGGTCTGAGACTGCCCAGGGCAACATAGCAAGACCTACTCTCAAAAAATGGCTGTGGTGGCACATGCCTCTAATCCTATCTACCTGGGATGCTGAGGCTGGGGATCGTTTGAGTCCGTGGTACCCCAAGTAACGTGAACCTGCAGTTCCCTGGGCAACAAAGCAAGACCTAGTCTAAACAAAAAAAAAAAAAAAAAAAAAAAAAAAAAAAAAAAAAAAAAAAAAAAAAAAAAAAAAAAAAAAAAAAAAAAAAAAAAAAAAAAAAAAAAGAAAGAAAGAAAGAAAGAAAGAAAAGAAAAAAAGAAAGTCCCTGGCCAATGGGAATGGCCAATTAAGTATTCCTTTTCTTCTTTCTTTCCTTCCACAGCAAACTTCCTGCAATATCCAACAGAATGATGTGCGTTCCCCAGCTATTTGTGGATAATGTTCTTGGCAGATGTTATTTAATTCTCATCACATCTGGCTTGGAATGGCAGCGGGCTGGAGATAGTTTTTTAAAAGATACTCACTCATGATGAGATGTCAGATTGTCACTTAATTGCTCTGTGCCTTGGTTTCTCCACTTGTAAATCAGCAGTGATCCTCGTGATGCTGACTGGCTCCTTTGCAGGAGATGATAGGCTAACACAAGATAACAGATGGAAAGGGGTTTGAACATTTAGAAAAGGCATCATGTTCAACCTCAGTAGTAGTTAGGGAAATGCAAATGAAAGCAACAATGCCGTGTCATTCTTCATGCGCCCGATTGGCAGCCATTTAAAAGAGGGATCACTTCCAGGTAGGCACAGAGGCCCTCTCCTGCACTGCTGGAGGGAATTGTCACAGTCTTTTCCAGAAGGTACTATGGCAGTATCTAATAAAAGTTTACATATGTGTTCCATGTTGTAGTTAATTGACCCAGTAATTCCTTCATTGGAGAACCACGTTGGAAGGCAAGCACAATTCCAGTGCAGTCCTATGCAGAGAGATGCTCTTGGTAGTGTTCCAGGAACCTGCAAACACCCAAATGCCCAACAGTAGGAGATGTTTGTCACCATTACAAACCAGCCATATACTATGAGCTCATATTTAGCTCTTAAATAGAAGGAGGTATAGATATAGCAATGTGGACCCAGAGGGGCATCTGTGAAATACCATGGGGTGAGAAAAGCAAGTTGCTTTTGTGTACAGAGTGACTTCATTACTTTAAAGATAAACAGCAGCCATGTTGCTCCAGATGCAGGCATCATGTCAACATGTCTGCTTGGGTGCAGAGAAAGGCCTGGTAGGATTCCTGCCAGGTACACCATGCAGCCAGTGGAAGGGTCATGTTTGGCTCACAGAAATTGAATTATTTGCCAACCTTTAAAAATTGTATTTGTTCAAATAGCCAAATCTCTAGCATTTCATTGCAAAAAACCAGAAGGTCTGACCACACTGAGCTCATATTCCCTCTTGGTGAAACTCATCAACAGCTGCCAGTTTTGCATAGAACATGTGGCCTCCAAATGGCTGTGGTCCACACCCACCCACATCTCCTTCTTTGACTGCTCAAGGAGCCCCTGTTGGCATTTTCTTTTCACACTGGAAACTCAAGGGGTGGATATGCGGGGAGTTCAAGAGGGGTATGTCTTTTAGTATTGAAATATGTCTTAGAGTCTTTCATTTTCTAGATAACTATTTCGTACTTAGTAATTAGGACATTTTAAGTACAGCATTAAAAGGGAAACAGAAAGACATCATGGCCATTGAATGTTCTGTGAGTCCTAGTGGGGTTACTTCTTTGTCCACTCTGGGCACAGGATTAAGACAGAGTCCTCCAGGTCTGGAATTTGGGTGCTGAGTTCGGGGTCTTTCCGAATCCCACTGCTAGATTTTGCAGTGATGTGGAAATCTCTTCAAAAAATTGGTTCCTTCCATTTCCTTTCCCTTCCCATGTCTTTCCATTCATACAATGAAGAGATTCCAGATGCTGACCCCACCACTTACTTATTGGGGGTCTCAGAGCAGATGGTTTAATGGCTCTCAGCCACCCCCTACCTTGTGTAGCAGGAAGGCACACAGTGTGTGTTCACTGTGGGGTGATAGGCAGACCCTTGCTAGGCCTGTGGATACACCTTGGTGTACCTGGCACTGATGGGGCTGATGTTTCAGTGGGCTGAGAAGTATGTGCTTCTCCTGGTCTCCCTGACGGTCTCCAGGGAGGCTTGCAGGGGGAGAAAGAAGCCCGAGGACTCTGACCCTGCTGCAGTGGGCTGAGCAAGCCACTGCGTGATGGCCAAGAGCAGCCCACCCTCCTTGCCATGCTTAGATGTGGGGTATTACTTGCTGAATCTTGAATAGTTGGGTCCCAAATTTCTAGACCTCAGCTCAGTGCCCCCAACAATTCAGCTCCTGCTTTCTGCCAACTTGTGGTGCCCTGACCTTATCACCTCCCTTCACTCCTGTGTTTCTTTGGCCTCTATGATCTGCATCCTCCTTTCATATCCAAGGTTATGAGATGGTGTGGTCATTATAAAATGCAGGAGAGGACATAATCATCTGGCATGTAAGCTGGTCATGGGCATGGGGGAATCAGGCTTGCCAAGCCCTCTGTCTTCCCACTCCATACCCAGACTAACCTGTAACCCTCACCACTCTTGGGAGATACTATCCTGGGGGTGAGGGTGGCAAACTCTCCCTCTGCCCGATGAGCCTAGAATTCGTGATGAAGGCACACCCATGCCTGCTGCTGAGCCATGCCTGCTGGGCAGTGCATTCAGCTCTATGAGTACAGAGAGGACACTGCTGTACCCATCCCCAGCCCAGCCACTCAAGCTGCTGTGTTCAATCCAGGACTGGATGATGATAAAACCAAATGTTAGCGACCTTCTCATCTTTTCCGTGTCCCCTCCCTCCCTGCCCCCATTTAAGCTCACTCCCTCTCCTCCCTTCTGAGTCCAATTTTCCCTGGAGCTGGGAATGTGGTTGGGGGAGGTCTGGAGGGGCTTGAAGGGCAAGACCCCTACCAACTGGAAGCTTCTCACCCTTTCCTTTTTTGTGTCCCCAGGAGCCATGAGGTGCCACGTTGCCACCCTTTGCCTCGTGTTCTGGCTTTTTGTGCTGATTTCTGGATGCTGGGGTGAGTCTAACTTTCTGCCCTCTTTCCCCACAGCCTGCAGTTGGGGTGTGTGCTCTGGGGCGGTGCTCGGGAGGGGGCTGCACAGGGATGCTAGAGGTGCTGCTTTGCTGCATGACCAGGCACACATGTTCCTTTCTGGGCCCTGGTTGCCTCTGCCGCACTCACAGGGCTGAAAATACCAGCTATCCCCAGGGCCCGAGATGCACGAACAGGTGGGTGGAGCCTTGAGAAATACTTGTGCTCTAAGGGAGAAGGCATCTGTGACCGTGACCTGTCCTTCCCAGGTGCAGGAACTGGCTTCACTTCTCTTCCATTTCACAGCTGTCTTTTGAGCACCTACTGTGTGAGGTTATGTGTGCCTACTGTGCTCAGCTTGGAGTTGTAGGAGAAATGACTCACTCTTTCTCAAGGAGTTCAGAGTGTAATGGGGAAGAAAGACAGGATGAACAGAGTGGTGATAAAGGATGTACACAGCTCCAGGAAGCCTATCCGAGGAAAAGATTAATTGGAACTGCAGGGACAGGAGAAATTCAGCCAGAAGGGAGATACTTAATCTGGGCTTTGAAGACTGAGAAGTAGTTTTAGAGCAGGAGAACAAGATGGGGGTCCTGAAGCAGGGCACAACCTGATCAAAGTTGTGGTGGCAGAAGCCTTTGCTCTGTGCATGCAGGGAGGACCAGGCCTGCTCCCCTTGTCCCTATAGTAGCCACAGCAGTGCCAGCTTCAGTCCCCATGAAGGAAGCCAGGAGTGTCTGGGCATTTGCCTTTCTCTTGGCCCTGGCTGGCAGGTGGTAAGGAGCAAAGCAGCTTCAGCTGTGCTAAAGGAAGGCCAGGGAGCAGGCACTCTTGGCACAGTGTCCCCTGGGGCCTGGGTGTCCCCAGGGAAGGGCCATGGGCACGGTGTGCCTGACGACACAAGCAAACACATTCCTGAGTGGGGCCAGGTCCTTCTCCCCCTTCAGGGAGCTGGGGTGCCTCTGGAGGAAGACGCTGCCTCTTGCTTGTTGGCGTGTCTCTGGCATCCTGATGACTAAGAGTGCCTACGAGGACTGCCTCCTGGCCTATGTGTTTGGAATGCCCCTGTGAGAGGGACACTCCCACCCAGGCAGTCCAAGATTGTGGGAAAAGCAGGGACACTCAGACCCTCTCTCTGGTCTTGGCCATCTGGAGGAGAAGTGAAGCCTAGAGAAGCTGCGTGCACAAGGTGATATAAAGGGGGTCTGGATGGGCCCAATCGGGGTCACTGATCCTTCACAGGGGTTTTTGTCAGGACACTGTCCACTGCTCCCCCTTCACCCCATCCGAGGCTTCAGTAGGGTCTCCTGAGACCAGTCACACTGCAGCCAAAGATGCTTGGGCCCTTTCCCCTGCTAGAAACACACAGGTAAATGTAACATAGGTGCTAAGTGCTCACTGGCCTTCCTCAAAGAGAGGTGCCATTTCCCCCTGAGCTCTCCAGGTGAAAGATGGTTCGTGCATCCAAAGTGGGCACAAGAGAGCAGCATAGAGCCAGGATTCCTGGGTCCCGTGCCACTTCCCCAAGGGGTTCCCTCAGGCAAGTCTCTTGACCTCTCTCTGCTTTAACTTCCTTTTCTCCAAAGTAGAAAAACTATAAGACTTTCCTCCCTGAGTTGTCAACATAATCAAGTGAATAGGTTTGCACATCAGGCACTTAGAATAGTGCCTGGTACATAGTAAGTGCTGATATGTTAGCTCTTTTATAGCAGCATATTTCTCTAGGAGGAGCAAAATGGAACACAGAAAACAGGGAAGTTAAGCAAGTTGCCTGAGACTCCCCAACAATTCTGTGACACAACTGGTCTGCCCGTGGGCTGGCCCACTTGTGCATATACGTAACTGTCCCTCTCTCTCCCATGCCTGGGCAGTCCCTCTTCCTGATCCTATCTGAGGTGGCCGGTGTTGCTCCTTTGGCATGGTGGTGCAGTGGTTGACCCTAGCGACTGAGCCTCTGCTGAACACATTCCCACCCTGCCCCTGATCCCTGCTCTGCCCTTGTCGCTCCAACCAGACCACCCTGGCCCTCGCCATTTTGTTTCCTCCTGACCTCACAGCCATATGCTGCTCCTTCCCTCTTGGCAGCCTCACAGGTCAGGCTCAAGAACAACCCCCCTAGATGTCAGACCCCTTTATCAACCTGTCTTCTCTCTGCTGAAGTTTCTGACCCTTCTCCCTGCTCACCTCTGGCCTTTCTTGCCTTGTATTGTGAGCTTAATGTGAAGCTGGAGGCGAAGATCTGACCCCAGTTCCTGCCCTGTCCTTGCCTGACTGGATCAGGAAGCATTCACTGAGTCATGCAGGTAGTGCCCCGGTTCTGGGTGTGAGGGGCTCCTGGTACCTGGGTGTTGGGTTTTCCCCTCTCTTGTTAGCATGTTGGATTTCTGACTGTTGGAACTCTGCAGACCACTTCGCAACAGGCACCTCTGGCAGGGAGATAGGGTGCTGGGCAGTGAGAACCTTTGTCCCCATCTTGCACCTGGGAGGTAGGGACCAGACAGGTAGAGGGATTTGCCCATGGCTACATAGCACAGCAGTAAGTGACTGCATGCAAGGAAGGCCAGACTCCTGGAGCACTGCTCTGTACTGGGTGGGGAGGGGTGCTGGGGCTTCCCTGAAGCAGATCCCAGTGAAGATCCTCTGTGCCTTCAACCCACCATCATTACTTGGAAGCCTGAGGGGCAGGTCTGGGTGAGGATATGGGCTGACCTGCTTCCAGTACAGTCCCTGCTCCTTACCAATGTTCTTCAAACCCTAAAGGGAGTTCCATCCCATGACTCTGGAGAAAGTTATATGTCCTGGCCTCGCATCCCCAACACAAGCACCCCGATGTCTGGACATCCCTAAGTAGGGGTGTGGACAGCCCCTCTTCTCCCTGTCTTTGCCAACCTTTGCTCCTCTTCCTTCTTTCAGACCTGTGGTGGGTAAAAAGCAGATTCCTTGGAGAATGTTTGAAATATTTAGAGCTGGTAGACCTCTACCTACTGTCCTAGAAACTAGGCTGGGGGTGGGGAGTGCAGAGAGACGGCATCTAGAGCAGGGCAGACAGTAGGTGCAGGATCACGGAGTGAGTGCCCGTGTAGGACGTGGACAGCATGTGTCCTGTCCTTTCATGAAAGTCACTCATTGCCTCCCCTCACCCCCACCCACACACATTTCCTCTTAGTGAGAGGCCTCAAAGCTTCTGAGGCAGATAGTCTTTGTGCCTTAAAAGTGATTTTTTTTTTTTGAGACTAGGTCTTGCTATTTTTGACCGTGGAACCACAGGCTCTTGTTGCCCAGGGTACCACAGACTCAAGCAATCCCCAGCCTCAGCTTCCCAGGTAGCTGGGATTACAGGCTCACGCCACCACGCACAGCTATTTTTTTGGGACTAGATCTCACTACGTGCCCCAGGCAGGACTCAAACCGCAATCCCTGGCCCTGGCCACAGCTTCCTAGGCTGCCACCTACAAGCATGCGCCACCATGATTTTAGAAGTGATTTTAAGGGAACAACTAACCTGTCTGTGATCCCCTTTGCCCACTGGGTCCCTCAGTCTCCCTCCTGCCCCTTCCCCAGTCTCCAGGTGCTGCACTGGCAGCCCAAGGCCGGAGGACCCTGAGGGTGCTGGGCCTGCGCTGAGAATGCTTGGTGTATATGGTAGGCGATGCATGCCTGGAGAATGCCCAGCTGCCCATGCACAGCTCTCAGAGGCTGATTATGGCAGGTCCTGTAGAAAGAAAATTTAAATCTGAACGATCTCGCTGATTTTCCTCTGCTACCAGCCTGAGCCCACCCCTGAGCTCTCTGGGCACCCTGAACCTTTCAGCATGGCTCAGCTGCTTTTCCACACCAGGGCCCGAGGCTCCCAGCAGAGATGAAAAGCATTCTCCCCTGGTTGGGCAGGCACACGATTGTTAATACCAATATTAATATTAACAATAGCTACCAATAATAGTTACCATTTATTGAGTACTTCCTGGTGTGCTGGGGCATGGCACTAAGCGCTTTCTGTATGTAATCTCATTTAATCCTCAGGACAGCCATGAGGTGAGTCCCATTATTATTGCTATTTCACCCATGAGTAAACTGAGGTATGGACTCCGTAGGCTGGGAAGGTAACATGACCAGAAAGAGGCCCATGGAGGTTCCAAATAAGCAATAGGCTCTTAACCCTCATTTCTGAGGGTGCTGTGTATGTGAGGGGTGGTGGGTTCCTGATATGAGGGGGCAAGGGTGTGTGTGTATGGGTGTAGATGTGTAGTCTGAGGAACAGGGTGAGCTTCCTGGAAGAAGGGCCATCTCAGACCAAGCTTGAATAAGAATTTGGTAAGTAAAGCAGAAGGATCAGGGGTCCTGGCCAGGAATAGAGAGCAAGGTCACTATATATAAGGAACAGGAATCAATCTGGCTACCTGAGTGGACGGGGGCAAGAGGGAGGAAGTATGTCATTCGTTCTGCTTACTCCCCATGAAGAGGCCTCTCAGATGAAGGGAAAGTGTCTCCAGCCCTCATCCTCTAAGAGCTGAACTCTGTTCTTAACCTGACGATGTCTGAGAGACCCCCAGGTCTGCAGAGATGAGGTGGGAGCATTCAGGATCTCTGGGCTTCTGACAAGTGTTGCACAATGTTGGCCCCAGATAGGATGGAACAACCGCCCTACCTGCTTTCTTCTGGGGTGTTTTCCATATCAGCTACCAGTTCTCCAACTCTTTGAACCTCAACTGTGTCCAGCAATTCAGTTCAATCCCAATTCGAGCTGAGATTCATGTCATGTTGCACTATAGACACCAGTCCCAAGTCCCAGGCCACCTACCTGTATGTGACCAGTGAACTGGAAATTCCCACAGCCTCCTCCCTCAGGCTCAGTAATCAAGAAGGACTCACAGAACTTGGGAAACTCTATTTAATTTTTACTAGCTTAATAGGAACATACAGTTCATGAACAACCAGATGGCAGAGATGCATCGGGCAAGATATGGGGTGAGGGGCAAGGAGCTCACTGCTCTCTCCAGCTGTGCCACCCTCCCAGCATGTGGTGGATTCTCCTGGTCTTTCTGGTGATCAGCCCCCTCCTGAGGCAACCTGGTAGCCCTGACCTAAATTACCTCACAGGCATGAATTCAGGTATGGTCAGTGGGTCTCTGAATGAATTACAGAAGATGCTTCTATTTTCTTAGGCGCTTTCAAGGGTTACAGGAGCTCTGTGCCAGGAACTGGACAAAGACCAAATATACTTTTTACTATGCCCCTTAACGAAGGCCACTAGGAGGGAACATGGCAACAGCTGAAGCCAGCCTGAGGAAGCTTCACAGAATGTGGGGGGGAAGGACCTGGAAAATGAGGGGCTCTTTGTAGAAGAAAATTTCCTCAGCCTATATGGGTATTGCCCTGACCCCTTCCAGACCCAGTCCCACCCCCAGGGTGTTACACAGTGGTACAGGAGTTTGGGTTCCCACATGACTCGTGCCACAGCCTAGCTGTGTGACTCTAGACAGATCAACTTCATTTCCCTCAAGGGGGTCTCATGGCATTGGCCCTTCTGGAAGGGTTGATGGAGGTGGTAGAAGTGTCTGTACGGAGAAGTTTCCACAGCAAACAGTTGTGGTTCATCCCATGGGATCAACTCTCCATTCCTTCCCATAACAGGTGCCTATAGAGAGGCCTTCTCCGTGCCAATCATCAAAGCAGACAGCCCTTGTCCTTACCAAGCTCACAACTCTACCTAGAGCCAGGGTGCCCAACAGAAATACTGTGTAAGTCACATGTATGATTATAAATTTTCTGGGCCCTGCAGTAGAAAAGAAACAGGAGAAGTTCATTTTATAATATATTTTAATTAACCTAATGTAGCCACAGTATTTCACAGTAGCATTTCAACCTGTAATTAGTACTCAAAATTAACAAGGTATTTTATACTCAGGTTTCCTGCAAAGCAGACTCTGAAATCCTGTGTGTATTTTACACTGTGTCACGTCTCAATGTGGACAGGGCTCAACAGCCATGTGTGACTGGTGGCTTCACTGATGTGGCCCTGATCATGGCCTTCCCCCTTGCTGGCCTCATCTCCCAGTGGCCTCAAGGCATGATGGTGACTTCCCAGGGTCCTGAGGGAAGGTGGCTGTGGCACTGGACACAGGTTCCATGCAACCCCTTATCCATGTCCCCTTGTAGAATACACTGAGCTGGCGTGGGGGCACTGGAGTGACACTCTTGTCCTCTAACTTTCAGGCCAGGTGAACCGACTGCCCTTCTTCACCAATCACTTCTTTGACACGTACCTGCTGATCAGCGAGGACACGCCTGTGGGTGAGTTGCCACAAATGACAGTGGGCATGCTGGGTGGCACTGCCTGGGTTTCCTTCCCACAAGTGAAGGAGATCTTAGCGATTGAGACTTCCTTCCACTGTCAGGCACTCTTCTGTGGTGCTCCTGAGGGGTGTTCACTGGCCTGTGCTTGGCTGCTTCCAGGAACGGGTGGTCCCTTCTCACGGAGCCCACTCTGCCAGAAGGATGAGTGAAATGCCAGAGTCTGTCTCACTGAGGCCAACTTGCTTCCCTTTCCCATCTGCACTAGTTTTATCCTACAAAATACCTCATCCTCTTCCTTGGGAAAATCTGAAGATGGAAACTTGTTTCATGGTTTGTTTCTGAGATGACTGAATTTTCATTGCTGAGTATGCCTGCTTTGGCTATTAGGAAAAAAATCGAACTGTTTAAGAGGTCTTTGGTGGGAGGGTGGGGCTGCATGCCAGAGCAGTGCCCACTGGGAGCTGGTACAGTATGTCTTTTGGAGCATCCTTCATACTTGCAGAATGACTTGGAGAGGGGAGGAGGTGTGAAGATGATGATTTATATCACTCTTACTAATTTTTAAATTAATATCAACTGATGTAACATTGGTATATAACATCATATGGGTTTTGGATATGTAGCATTATAAACCATTATATAGGATACATTATATAGGCTGCATTATGATCACCACCAAAAGTCTTATCTTCACCCTTTCTCCACCCATGCAATTGGCCCCCTTTAACCTGACTTATCCAAATCCCTCCTTCCCTCTGGTCACCAATATTTTCTTCTTGTGCTCTAAGACTTTGTTTCTGTTTTTGGTCTGTTTGCATCTTTTTATTTTCCACATGAGTGAAATCATACTTCCTCTTTCTGGCTTATTTCAGTTAGCAGAACATCTTCTAGGTTCACCCATATTGTCACAACTGGCAGGGTTCCCACCTTTTTAATAGCTGAATAGAATTCCACAGTGTATATCAGCCATACCTTTATCCACTTGTCTTTAAGGGACACTTAGTTTGTTTCCAACTCTTACCTGTTAATAGTGCAGTGATGACCATGGAACAAACAACACTTTCAATCAATGTAAAACACTCTTACATAAAACCAAATGTAGATGTGCAGTAGAGTGGATGCAAAATTATTCTAAGAAAAATCTCTGATTGAAGAGGGGAGCTTTAGGCTGTTTGTGGAAGCATGTCAGCAGTCCTATTCTTCCTGAGGAAAACATTTTTACAGGTGGGTGCTGGGCTCAGCTGGAATGTTGTGTTGTGGGAGTTATGTCTCCATAACCCAGTGGAGCTTTATGTCTGAGGGCTGTAGGGGGGCCTCTGTAGAAAGTGGTCACCATGGATCAGTCCTGTGTTGGATTTTGGGAGTTGGGGCTTGGGAATCCAGTGTTTAACCCTAGTGTTTCCTGGAAGGAAGCAGCCTGTCTTATTGGAATGTTCTAGAGACTTAAGTCACCTTTTGGAGAGTGCAGAAGATACCTACAAGCTTCTTGTGGACTCACTGAGCTGTTTCCTCCTCTCTGGTGGAGTCAGAGGATGTTTATAGGCTTCTGCATTCACCTGTGTCTCCTCTCTGCACCCAGATCTGACATAGGACCAGCATGGAGCTGGTAGACTGCACCCAGCATTCACATGATAATAAATGAATGAATGCTAGTGATGTTTATCTCATTGGGAACTTTGCTGGTTTTGGTTCATTCATTAATTTACTTGGTATATATGGGGTGCCCTTCGATGCCAGACTTGGATACTATGGGCCCAGAGAGGAGTTCAGCAGAGGTAAAAAGAACTCAATATTGTGGGTATTAGGATTTTAATTGGGAGGGGATTAAAGGAGGAGAATAGCCCCTCTGGGGGCAAAGCAGAGAAAGGAGGAAGTAGGATAAGTTTAGGGGAGGTGATAGCATTGGACAGAGTCTGGAAAGAGTCTTCCTGTGTCCTCATGCACCAGTTCGTGTGGTTGTATTTCACGGGGCTGCAGTAGTCTCATCCTCGTGGAGCTTCCTTTGTGGTGGAGAGAATATATTTGGGTCAGTGGGCCATTAAGGCAGAGCCAAGCTAGCACTAACTGACCAGGGTCAGAGAGGCAAAACCCCTCTCAGGGGAGCAGTGCTGGTTCCATCACCCTGTCAGCCCACTTTGCCCCATTCAGCCCTGCATGCGGGGTCCTCAGTCTGTGGTGCAGGGAAGGTGGCGTGCTAGGGGAGGGTGGACATTGCTTTGCCCCTACTGATAATGGCAAGCCCGGTGAACCCCCCCCCCCGGCAGACCCTGCTTCGCTTACCTTCAGCTCTGATCTGAGATGGTTTCTGTAAATGCCCGCATCGATTGGCCTCCCAGAGCCACTTCCAGCCTCGGCCCTGTTACGGCTGCATTTGGCAGTCACAGCAGGGGCATCCATCTGGTCCAGTGGGGATTGATTCCTGCTCTGGAGGCTTCTGTGTAAGAGAGGGCTCAGTGGGCTGGAAGACAGTCCTGCTCACTGTTCCGTGTAGGCACTGGGTGCTGAGCTAGCCTCTACCCTCCTGGGTTTCTCCCTTGCTTTTGCAAAAGCAGGGGGCAGCCGTGGTTTGAAGTCAGGAGCCCAGCTTCTATTCCTAACTTGTGTCACCTTGGGCACAGTGCCATCCCACTCTGAGTTTCCGTCTCTTCGTCTCACCAATGAAGAGCAGCACTGGGAGAATGGACCCCCCAGGCATTGGATTGGGGCAGCCTGCTGGCCCCATTTGTCTCCGGGCCTTCAGTTGAGACAGGCTGCGACACCTCCAGAGGGCAGTTACTCTATGGCCCTGAGCCATTTAGAGGGTGGAAGTGGACTCACATGGATGTGGCAGGGCACATGTCTCTGACCAGCAATGGCCCAGTTGAAGGTGAGGTCTGAGACAACTTAACCAGGAATTAACCCTTTGTTCTCCATGTGGAGTGGGGTGCCCATGGACCTCCCTTCGAGACTCAACACTCGCTAGTAAAACTGTTCTCTTCATCTCCATGTTCCGACCTGCAATGTGGGAATGGGACAATTCCCCGTCTGGGTTCTTGTGATGATTACATACACTATGTTTATCAGCAAAGCCCCCCTGCATGTTTTGTTGTTTTCAGGATGAAAATAACAAATGCTGTTTTGCTGTTCTCCAAAGAAGAGCCTGTTTGTGACCTGGGTTGACTGGCTGGGCCATCCTGCCAGCTATGGGCTTGCTGGGGGGGGGGGGGGGGGGGGGGGGGGGGGGGTGGGGGGGGAGTGGGGGACAGACAAGCACATAGGCAGGCCTGAGGCCAATCAAGTAGTCAAAACTAATGACTCAAGCAGAGCACAAACAATTCTCAAAGTGTCCGTACATGGGAGAAGGAAGTCAGCGTGGTGCACAGACCAGATCTCTAGCCCCAGGATGATTACGTGACTTCTCCTTGGTCACCTGGTGATGGGTGATGGTGCTTGTTTCTGTGCTGGGGATAGTGTAGGCATAAAAAAATTCTTTCTAATATTGATGTAAAACCTGTCTCCCTGTCACTTCTACCCACTGAATCTAATTTGGACCACTTGGAACCTTACAGAATAATAATACTATGTCCAATAATATACCATACTATATAGATGTATAATGCATGTTATGCCAAGTGTTTATTCAGTGCAGAAAGCAGTGTCCTAAGTATTTTAATTAATTTGATTATAAAATTCCATTTAAGAATCAGAAGTAGAGTGTGACCTCAGACTCTATCGTGGTTTCTATGGTTGTGCTCTCCGGGCTTATATATTGGGACTTTCATCTACCTTGAACCCTCTGAGCCTTTTCATTTTTTACATTCTTTGCCTCAATTCCAAGCCACAGCCCAGCAGCCACTCAGAATGGCGAGTACAGCAAGGCCATCTGAAACCCCTTGCGGAGACTCAAGTTCTCTGCAAATCTCCTCACTATCTCAGTTTCCAATTCCCTCTGTGCAATGCTCTATTTGAAGACCATCTCCCAGTCAGAGGAAACAGAAACAAAATGAAGTCATTAAGTAGCTCTGCTTTAACATCCAGGCTCCTTGTCCCTGAGTGTCTTGCTACATAGATGGACGTCAGGGCTCGCCTGGACCAGGAGAGCAAGGGCAGATCAAGGATTTGATGCCTGGTCAGTCTGGTGGCCCTGCGCAAGCCACCTACCTGGCTACCAGCAGTGAGTGGCCATTTCTGAGGGTGATGGGTAGGTCCTATCTCCAGCGCACCTACCAAATGCTTCCAGACTCTCCTCCAACATCATTCCAACATCACTCAGTTGCACCAATGATTTCTACGTGACTAAATCCAGTCATTGGTTCTCAGACTTGGCGCCTTCCAGGAGCTGATCTCTTTCTCCCGAGGGATGTCACCTCTCTGGTTGTTCCTTCTCTGGCTCATTTGCAGGTTCCTCCAGTCTCCTGACACTTTTAGCTTTTAGCCAGGTCCAGTTCCTGAATCTCTTCATGCTCAGGTCCACAGTGACCTCCTGGACTCTGGCACCATTATAGACTGTCTCTGTGCTGACAACTTTGAGGTTCCTCCCTACCACCTGGGCTTCCCTGAGTGGCGATTCCAGGTTGTATGTTTACGTCTAAAGGTTGTCCACCTCCACCCCACTAGAGCTCAGCTCCTCATCTTCCCCCCCCCAAACTGGCTTTTCCTGTAGCCTTTCCCATCTCAGTTCCTCACAGCTTCACCCTTCTATTTGCTTAGGCCAGAAACATGGGATCATCACTGACTCTTCTCTCTTGCCTCCTGTCTACTTCATCAGGAAATCCAGGTGAATATCAAAATATTTCCAGACTCTTCTTTCTTCTCACTCCTATCACCATCTTCCAAGCGGGGACTATCCCAGCAACTTCTAATGGTCTCCCTGTTTTTCCTCACCCCTTCCCCCTCCCTACTGCCTTTCTTCTCCCAGCAGTGAGTGGTTGAGTGGTCCTTTCAGTCTGTACAGAGCCTCTCATGAGGTCTGCTTAAGTCCTTCTGTCCCTCTTGAAATGAAAGCCAGAGTTCTTAAATGGCATAAAGACGTTTTCAAATCAGCTCCTGGTACTTCTCAGACTTCATCTATGCCTCATCCCACTCCCCTCTTACTCCAGTTTCATGGAAGGCAAGTTCCTATCTCTTGGCTCTTACAATTGCTGCTCCTGCTGTTGGGAATGCAAGGACCTTTGCCAATCAGTCAAGTCAGTTCAGATGTCACTTCCTCTGAGTGGCCTTCCTGAGTGGCCTTTCTCCAGGCAGGGTGTACTTGCTGTTCCCTTTGCTCTCTTCCCTCTCTGCTAGTCCCAGTCACAGCGTACCACTTAGTTGCTCAACTGGATGTCTCTCCTGTTCCCTGTGGATGCTTCCAGGTCCCTTGGGCCACCTCTGTGTCCCCTGGGTCCAACCCAGTTACTGACTTGTATCTGAATCTTGGAGGTGCCTTGAAGAAGGACTGAGTGTCTGGAGTATGTGGGGGGAATCTTCCGAGGCAGGGCTGACTCCACGTCTGCTCACCATCCCTCCTACAGGCTCAGGTCAGGTGCCCTCCCAAGGGTATGTCAGAAATGAGGTGCTGAGGACAATGGGTACAGCTGCCCAGACAGCGAGCCCAGGAGAGCATGTCCCCCCAGATGGCGCAGACGCTGTACGTGCCTGTGCTTGCAAATCGCAAAGTCCAGATCATGCCAGGGGTTGTATTTTTATCACCCCAGCTGCCTGCTGGGGCTGTAATGTGACATATTTGCAGGGGCCCCTTGGGACACCAAACCTTCCTTGGCTCCCAGGGAGAAACAGAGAAGCAGCAGCACAAATCCTAGCTTGGGAGCACCAAACTGACCAAGCTGGGGGGACATCCAGTTCATCTGCTCAGAAATCTCAGACCCAGGAGGATGCAGTGACCTGTGTGTCACTAGGTTGTTTCTCCCATCCCAACTCTAAACACACCCAATCACAAGCCTCCCTAAAAGTATCTAAAGGAAGGGGTAGCAATACTTTATCCCACCCTGTTTCCCACCATTCCCTATAACACCCTGCTCTCTGACCATGGTGACCAATTAGCTCCCCAGCACCTTACCATTGCCTCACCACCCGCCTTTGCCCAGGCTGTTGGTTGAGCTGGGAGTGCCCTTTCCCTCCCCTGCCTGTTGAGCTCCTACTCATCTTTCAAGGTGTGACTCAGATGTCACCTGCTTTGTGAGGCCTGAGGCCTCCCCATCCCCACCCTCCCATGCTTTGTGTTTGCCTCTGGGAAAGCTCTGAGCATTTTCTGCTGTGGTTATTTGTGTGTAACTCCCCATCAGCTGTTCCTTTTTACTTATTACTTTTATTAATATCGACATTACAATTAGTTATGTTTTTAGTATTTCTGCCTAAGACTGTAGGGTGATAATATTAGCTAGTGTTCATCGACTGCCAACCTCCTGCCAGGGGCCCTGTTAAGTGGTCCTACGATCACTCTCCTAGAGAGATGTCATCATTTTCCAGCTCAGCAAGCAGAGCTACCTTGTCCTCTGTGCCCAGCACAATGCCTGGCACCGGGGGGCTCACGCAACCAGATGCTGGCTGTCTGAGCAGAGGGGTGGCAGAAGAATGAGAGAATCAGTGTCCTCCTATGTCCTCTCCCCTGGCTCCCTTTCTGACACCCTCTTTGTCACTGAGGTAGCTACAGACAGAGCTGACTTCTCCAGGCAGAGCCCCCCAGCACCCCCAAAATGTCTTGAGCCACAATTCAGGTGATAATGCCCGTGCTAATCACCTACATGACTAAATTAGTCTTGTCAGGAGCCATTAAGGCGGGAGTTCGGGATTCATTAGGATGGATCGAGCCCAGGCAGTTCCTGGCACTGCTGCCAGCGCTGCTGATTAATTTCTCTGCAAACTCCATCAATGCCCAGCTGTTTTGTCTGGACCCAGGGAGAGCAATTTTCAGGTGGGCTGACCCCGCATCAGTGGTCTCAGCAGACAGAGGAACAGCATGCCTGCAAGCACATAGTCAACTCCTCACTGGGGTGGGGGGTAGGGGCCCCTGTGGATCAGAAGGGGAAGTAGGGAGGGCTAAATGAATGTGGGCCACATGTGCAGGGGATGGCACGCTGTCCAAGGCCTGGGGCCCTGGAGCAGATGTGGAGAGGGACAGATGGGAGGTGAGCGGGGCCTTTCCTGGGACCCAGGGCCCTAGAAGGGCACTCCCAGGGGCTGCTCTCTCCATGTCTCTAAAGGGAAGACAGGTCTCTCGGGAGACGGTGGAGAACATAGGCTGAGAATAATTTTTCACTTTGACCAAAGGGTTTCTTAGGACTGACCCTGGAGAGAGGGCCATGGTACCCCAGAGCAATGCCCCAGCAAAGACCGCTGGCAAAGTTGCGGGAGCTGTGGGTTAAAGGGATGTGGATGTGAGGGTCCCAAATAGCAGTGAGGTCTGTGCCCCAAGCATGGTGGGGGCTCTTCTAGCAGTCAGGAGCAGAGGTTGCATGGCCTGGTAGCTAACTAATAACAGCATACATACATGGATGCATAGAGTGTGGAAGACAGTAACAGAGGAGTCATAGCCCTCTTTGGTTGAAGTGAAGGGCAGAGGTAGACAGTGGGCCTGTCTGTATTTCCCACCTTTGCTTTTACCTCCTCACGAAGGTCTTAGAGGACCTGTGCTGACCTCTATGGCCACTCTCTCAGTCAAGCACTCCCACTTTACAGATGCAGAAGCTGAGGCCCAAGAAGGGGAACTTGCCCAAGGGCCCTGGTGGATTCCTGCCCAGACTGAAGCCTGCCACACAGCAGCAGCAGTGGAGGCAAGGCAGTCTGTCTACACAGAGTCAGGAGCAAGTGGCTGTCTTCCTGGGTGGCAGGCTATAAGAAGGATGTGAACTTGGGACTTGAAGTTTGGAGAAAGAGCACCAAGTGCCTCATGGGCACGATGATCTGGAGGCAGAGTGCTTGAGCAGGGACAGTAAGGATAGGTAGCCCAGAGGCTCCCTGGGGCTGTCAGCCCGTTGGTGCGGCATGAAGAGTGAGGTTTGGGAGGAAGAAGGTAACCCCATATCGAGATCATCAGATACAGGATCTATGATGCCTGAGTCATTGACCTCAGAGCAGGAATTTCCCTCTTCCTTCAGGAAAGAGCGAATGACTTCCAGGACTCCTAGAAGGGTTTGGGTATTTCTGTGCCCTTGCCTTCTGTGGCCTCTGCCTTCTCTGAGGCAACATAGGTCCTCAAAGGGTGATCGAACAGATCAGTGCCTCCTGGAGGATCCTGTGACCTGCAGCCTTTCCCAGAGACCCTGCCTGGTTCATCAGGTGATGAACTATGGATGGACCCTCAGCTGTGGATGGACCCTCAACACATGGGTGGGGGTGAGGGGTAGAACTGGTGTTTCAGATGTAGCCATAACAATGCTAATGATAATGTTGAGTGCCCCCTGTTTTGTGACATCTTTCAGAGAGCTCCCTTAATGGCCAGCATTGCACCCTGGTCCAGGCTGTGCTGGGGTGTGGGAGGGACACCCACATTAAAGATAACTGGGAGATAGCAATTTTTTTTTTATTCTGCGCTGGCTCTGTGTTTAAGTCTTCATACACTTTGGTTCATTGAATTCTTGCAGAGCAGGTGAGTCTTATCCCTTCCACTCTACACTTAGGAAGCAGAAGCTTAGAGAGAACACACTTGTCCAGGGTCACATAGCTTTTGAACCTTGGAGTTGAGCCCAGCGCTACCTGATCCTAAAGTCTGGGCACCTGACCATAATGTTGGAGTTCTGGATATGGGTTATTGTTCTTAAGGAACCCCAATTTGGAGTCGAGAACCAGTGGCAGGTGACCAGTCCACCCCAGGCATGTGGGCAGCATGATGGTACTGCTGTTGCTAGGAGGACAGAGGGACTCATTGTGGGCTCTGGGACTGGAGGCTTCATAGTAGAGGTGGCTTGAGTAGCTGGGTTTTGATAGGCTGTAGCCACAGGTGAGGTGTTGCCTGAAACGGGCCCCCCAGCAGTGGAGTAAGCACTTTGTGTGGTGTCTTGGATGGGAGACGTAGATTATTATGATTAAAAATATAAATAATACTAGTGTTTACATTTTACTAGGTAGGTTACTCCTGTGTGGTTCCCTTGATTCCTTTCATAGAGCTGGGAAGCTGTTCTGTCACAACCCCATGTTACAGGCGTAGGGACCCAGAAGGCTGCACAGGCTCCCCCAGCTAACTCAGCTTGTGAATCCCAGGTGTTCGGTCTCTAACATCCACTCTCTTCCTGCTCCCCTGTGCTGCTTCTCAGGATGTGTGGGCCTTTCCTCAGTCTGTCCCCCAGGGAAGTGTCTCAGGGACCTTTGCCCGGTGGGAAAGTGGTGGGTAAAAGATCAGGGGACAGTGGTCAGCCTGGTTTGGGCCAGGTGCCCAAGCCCAGGCCGGCCTCTGTTTCCAAACAGCATGAGCTTGGACAAGTCCTTTCCCTGCCCCCACCTTCCTTTCCCTTGTAACTCAGAAAGTGGTCCTGGCTGGATAGAGCTGAAAATACTACTGAAAAATTATGAGAAATAGACCAGAGTGAGAGTAGCCAGATTGCTTGCTCCTGGGCCTACAGCCCTTCCCAGTGACCAGCAGGGAGGAAAGTGGGCACCTTACCAGATGTGCTGTACCAGGGAGCAGGCGCCCACTTTCAGGGGGCACCTGGGTTGAGGGAGGGGAAGCTGCAAATGAGCTCAGCTCAGCAGAGCTGTCTGGTAAGGATGTGCTGAGCTGGCTCCAGCCAGAGCACTCACGCTCCTTGGAGCGGCTGAAGGTGTGATTCATGGGAGCTGAATCCCTCCGACTCAGGGAGACAGTGGCAGGCAGAGAAGACTACATTTGTCATCACTCCCATGTCCCAACTGTCCTTTTTATCCCTCAGGGGATTCATGAGCGCGATTATCCAACTATCACTTAGCCTGGAATATATCAATTGGTTTTGCCAGCCCTTGACCAAGAAAGGGTTTGGATACCTATGAAAGCTTTCCTGTGGTGCAGGGATCTCCCTAAAGGCCCCCTCACCTGATGCTTCCTCCACTACTTTCTCCCCATCTGGGCCCAGTGCACTAAGCACCAAGTGGGGAGGTCAAGGCTTGGGTTCTAATCCCCACTCTGCCACTTACTAGCTGTGTAGACACAGGTAAGTTCCTTAGCCTCTCTGGGTATCTTTTTTCCTCCTCTGAAAATGGGAATGATCATACTTTCCAAGCCAGCTTCACAGGGAGCTTCATGAAATAATTCTAAGAACTAAATTACTCCACGGTGGACATTGCTTTTGTTGCGCCATTTGCTGTTGACTGCTTCCTCTTCCAGGAAACCCTCCGTTGCATCCTCAGTAAATATGGACTGCATCACTGGCTATTTAACCTCTCTCTGCCTGACTTTACTCAGAGAACTGGGATAGTGATCACAATGTGTGTTACAGGGTTGTGGTGAGGATTAAGAATGCCAATTAACATTTGACATTTAGAACCATAATTGACACTAGTAGATGCTAACTATCATTATTGCCATAAAGTAGTGCTTTTGCTGCTAAGAATCAGCTTGGGAACAGGAATGAGTCCCCAAGTGACCAAAATTCGCTGTGCCCAACACATAAATACATGGTGTGATTTTATGTCATTCTTCCAAGGGGCATTTTCACTTCTCGGTGGGAGAATTCCAGAGTCCTCTGGCCCCACCTTCCAGCTTGACTGGGAATTCCATTTGCAGCAGCCCTTGCAGGCTCCAAAGTGAGCCCTTTCAGTGGTGGATAACTTCGTTTCACCAGGCAGTGAGCATCTCCTACCGCCTCATGGTTGTCTGCCTCCTGGGGTGCTGCCCATCTGTCCAGTCTGCCCAGAGCCACTTGAGTCAGCCTGTCTCTTCACACGAGGCCTGTGTTGAGTATACAGACAGAGGCCTGTCCCTGAACCCACTCGGCTTTACTCGAGAGGTCCCCAGACCCTGTGGTCAACCCTTGAACTCAGGACATACTTGGTCCGTCTTCTCCCTCCTGATTGCCCTTCTGGGTGTCAGACAGACTGTGTCTCTTACTTATTTATCCTCACAGTGCCTTCTGAGCGAGGTTGTATTAGGCCCATTTTACAGGTGGAAAAACTGAGGCTTAGAGAGATTGTCACCTGCCAAGGGGTTCACAAACTGGATTCAAGCCCCAGCCTATCTCCTTCATAGTCAACACTACCTCCTTGGAGGAGATTGAAGTAGGTGAAATGGAGAACTTTCCAGCCCCAGAGCTGGCACAGGGTCCTCTCTCTCCATCTCTGACCTCTCTCCTGCTTCCCCCCTTTTCCTTTATACTACACTGGGGACAAGGGCCTCAAATTTCAGTTTCCTCTGAGCCCAGGGAGCACAAGGGAACCCAAGGGACTGGGTGTGCCCCCACATCCCCCTTCATCCCCACATGCTGGTGTCCGTGCTGCGCATGAACTCTCCTTGCCTGAGCTTGGCAGTGGGGCTGTGTGTGGCAGGAGCCCTAGTACCTCCTAGATTGATTTGGCTTTTGAAAAGGATAATTCAAGATGAATATGCTGGCGTCCAACTGGAGTGAGATGGAGGGATTATTGAGTGTTGAACCTGCTTCGCTGCATCAGCTGCTTTATGAGCTCTCCGGAGAAACCCTATGTTGTGGATAACTCAGCCCTGACGGGCAGGGAAGCGACATTTGTCTCCCATATTCCCTCAGCAGGCGGTGCCAAAGCAGCCCCCTTATCGTGCTTGCCCGTCTGGGAGCCAAGAAGTGGCTTCCAGTCTCACTGCAGTGCAGGTCATTGCTCCTCTACCCATGCATCCTCGACTGTCCAGATGTGGAGCAGAGGCAGAGGTGGCTGGCTGGTGGCACCCCATGTGACCTCTGGCTGCAGGCTGCCTGTCACTGTCCAGGTAGACTGGAAGTAAGCAGACAAGAGTTATTGGGGAAGTGGCCTCTTGGGATCAGCCTTCCTTGGCACAAGGTCAGGGGAGCAAAGCCTCTTTTAGGTCTCTGGCAGCTCAGCTCAACCCTGGTCATGTGGCTTTTGTCCTAATCAGCCACCCGTATCTCCAGCATTTTAGGGGACAGTCTTGGGGCAGAAGCTGTTCCAGGGACTAGACCAAGTTGTAAACTCTTTGAGGACTCGTTCAGAGCCTTGTTAGGGGAGGTTACTGAGTGTGTGGAGGTTGGTAAGGAGCACCAATGGCCTGCCTTCCTCAGTACCCCCCATGGAGCTCCTGACATGGAGAGTGGCACATGGGTGGCGCTTGTTCTGTGTGAAGACCAGGTGTCTTTCTGGTCTGGGAGCACATTTGTTCCTGGGCTGCAACAGCCTTAGTCTTGTCTGAGGAAGAGGCACCCAGCAGGGGGAGCGAGATCCCACACACCCATGAGGGATAGCGCAGGTCAGGGGTGCTGTTGGCAGGGATGTCCCGGAGGCAGGGGTCCAGAGCCATAACTGACAGTTCCCCTGAGAAGGTGGTCCACTGATAGCACAAGAGTCTGCCATCTCTCACACAGCGCACATCTCCTCCCCCCGACTACCTTCCCTGCCTTGGCACCTCATAGCTCACAGAATGTGATGGTGGCAACAAAAGCCACTTACGAACCTTGTGCCCGGTCCCCATGCATCTCATCGTCATGACAACCCAAAAGGGCCACTATTTCTCCCACTTTCTAGCTGAGAAAAAGTTTGTGATGAGATGAGAAGCCAAAGGGCCTATTAACTGTCAGTGTGGCGTGGGCTCAGGGTCGAGGTGCCCCATACATTCCCTGCAGGGGATCCTCAAGTAAACTGCATCAGACTTCTATTTCCCCAGGCAGCTAGCAGCTGTTCCCTCCTGCCCAGAGGCCCCAGAAGGCCCTTACAGGGCTGACTGCAGACCACACCCTTTTCTGTAGATCTGATGTAGGGCCTAGACTCTGCATTTCCAAGTCCTCAGGTGATGCCACTGCCCAGGCCCGGAGTGACTCACAACTCACAGCTGAGCCCTCTGCCACCCTCCAGCGTCGTCCAGGCTGCTTAGTTAGAAGCACCAGTGATGTCTCCTGTTGGGCCTCATGCTGGCTTCCCTGGCCCACCTCTCACCTGCCTGACGGTCTTGCAGGTCTCCTGCACAGCCTGTCACTTGTGTTCTGTGCACCTCAGCTGTGGCTCATCATCGGGTAACAGATGTGTGAATTAAGAAGGGGGGCCCGTGGGAGAAGAAGCGTGGGAGCCCTGAACTGCCCAGCACAGCCTGCCTCCAACTCCGCCTTTTGTGTTTACACAGAGTGGCCATGAGCGGCGGACATAATTGCTCCTGACGGCCTTCATTAAAAGCTCTGGAGCAATTTACAGTCAATTAAGGAGAAGGGAACTGCTTCCCTCCTCAGACATGCTCCCCTTCCTGCCCTGCTTGAGGAGGGGGCCCTGCTCAAGGAGGTGTGAATCTGGTGGTGGATGGTGTTTCAGAGCCTGAGCAGGGAGGGTGGGGAAAGTAGCTGAGCATGGCTTTGAGATCAGGGAACCCGTCACCCTCACAGTCAACAGTCAAGCATCCATCACCAGCTCTTGGATGATCATTCCCAGTGAGGGGTGAGTGACTGTGAGCTGTGGAGGAAGGAGCCCAAAGTGGTGTGCTCTTCATGCATACTGAGGTCTCTGACTCATCCTTCACCTCCCAGCTGCCTCGGTTTTCTCATCTGTAAAATGGGGGCAGTCTACTAGGCAGAGCAGTTGTGACTGTTAAAGAGAAATAATGAATATGTTAACCACCCTGACCCTCACAGAATTCTCAGTGGCAGGGATGGTGAATCCTGTTCCACCTGAACCCTCCTCTGTCTGTACAGGTGCATCCTAAGAGCAAGACGCTATTGAGATATTGACTCTCTGCAGGTCCACTGACCCTGCCTCAGTCCTGGCCTAACTTCGGAAACGAGAAGATCCTCATGGGGGGGTGGTCCTTGGTGTGGGACCTCTGACTGTAGCGCCTCAGACCCCAAGGTGGACACCTCTTCTTTTATCTAAAGGTCAATTTAGGAAAATTAATGTTTACCAGCTGCATTTCCCTCCATCTAAAATAAAAATAACTTCATCAAGTGTCACGGGGATGGGGAGGAGAATGTATATTTTTACAACTTAGATTACCTACTTTATTGACTAGAAACATGTCAATGAGAAAACTGGCACTGCTTTTCAGCTCCAAAATAGAAATATCTGAATCTGTTTGCGAAGAGGCCGTGTCCTGAAATTAGATCAGAGCTGCATTGAGAACACAGGCTGCCTGGGGCCGGGCTTCTTGTTCCTGCTCCAGCCGGTGCCCTCACTTGGTGAGATGACATATGGGCTGTGGCTTGTGACATATGCCCGGCACAGACCCTGGCACACTCTCAAAGCTGGTTAATCCCAGCTTTCTCTTGCCTTGTTGGCAAGTGTTGTCTTTTCCTCTCCAGCTATTTTCCATCCAGTTCCCTGGCACTAAAAGAATAACGAAGAATGAGGACAGGGTCACCCTCCTCCCGCCCCATTCCAGGAAATTCCCTTTCTCAGGGTCCCTCTCTGGAGGGTGATTGGCAGGGAAAGCAGCACAGAAGGTGGAGAAGGTTGGCATTTCCTTACTAATTGACTCTCCTGAAAATCAGAATATTGACTGTTTGGTAACTGAGCGTCCATGGGTGTCAAGTGCCCAGGATATCCAAGCACCAGGACCCTTGAGGTCAAAGGCATTTTCATGTTAGAACTGCTAGGTTTGCCTGAAGTTTTCCTCATTTACTGCCCCTTTGCCAGCGGAGTGTCCCACTGTCAGTGGGCTGCTGGAATCTATCTCATCATTGCTTCTTTATGAGAAAAGTATAGACATTGCCTACTCACTACCCTATCTTTGAAGGTCTCATGAGAATATTTTAACCACTATATTTACTCTGCATGACCCCACTTCAGTTACTGCTGTTCATTCTTTTAGTGCTTATAACAACTTTGTGAGGCAGGTGCTGTGATTGTGCCTGTTTTAAAGAGTGGCAAACTGAGGCAAACAGTTTAGCGACTTGCCCAAGTTCATACAGCTGGTGGGTATGGAGATAGGTTTGGAGGGTATGGAGATTTGAACTTGGCACCAACGACCAACCTACTGTGTTCTGCTATCTCCAAATAATAGTCGTGACGATAGTAAACACTGGTTCTTAGTAAGTACCTAACAGGTGCTAGGCACTTTGTACTCATTATTGCATTGAATCTCTACAGTAACTTGACAGGTAGGTATTTAAGTCTCTGCATCGCAGGTGGCTTGCTGCTGAAACCCAGAGAGAACAATTCACTTGACCATAGTCTCAGAGCCAGCAAACACTGGAACCAAACTGAAATCCAGGGCAGCCTGTGAGCCCCTGTCCTCAGGGCCTTAGAAGATGCCCAAATGGCCATCCCCTGAGCTGGTTCTGCTACATCCCCTGCATGTTCTGGCTCCAAAAATGAGGGGGTCTCCTGAGATCCCACAGTTATCTGTGAGAAGGACTTGGCTCACCTAGAATCAATTCCATTCAGCCCCATTGTGCAGGCTGGGGCTGACTTACCTGTACAGTTCTGGGTGATTTCAAGAGCGTGAGGAATGGGGGTGGGGAGGAAAGGATGGAGGAGTGTAAAGACAGGATGTCTCATAGGCAGCTGACTGTGTCCCATGTGCCCCTTCCTGATGGCTACCAGAGCCCCTTGCTAATTAAACTGAAAACTCAAGATATGGAAGTAGGTTATTTAACTTGGTCTTACACACGAACACTCCTGCATTCCAGTCCCCCTCCCTCCTGACTGTCCAAATGTGTTCCATTGAGTCACTAAGAGCTGCCATTCTGGTGGCCAAATAGGTGCCATGCATTATTTCTTTCAGTTCCCACAAACACATGGGGCAAGGGCACCATCACAGTAGCTCCCTTTTTTCACCATGAGATGTGGAAAACTAGGGTTGCATCCAATACAGTAGCCACTGACCACAGAATCTATTTAAATGTAATCAATACAATTAAATAAAGATACTAACATTTCTCATTCACAAGCCACACTTCAAGTGCTCTGCACCCACCCACACGGCAGGCTGCTGTGTCAAACAGTGTTTCCGTGACTGCGGCAGATGTGTTTGGACAGCGTTGGTACAGTGTATCTCCGTTCTTCAAATGGGCAAGTGAGATTTGGCAGCCTGCCCATGGTCACTCAGCTGGAGACAGGTGCCCCTCCCTCCCGCCACCCATGGAAGCACCTAGTCTCTGGGCCACTGTTCCTACACCTGAGTATCATCTCCCTGATTCCTTAGGGCAAAGGACACTCTCTCCATGTAGCAGCTGGGGTGCTCCAGGGACAAAGAGGCAGCATGACCTACTCAAGGACAAGAGGCTGAAGTCGACAGGGGGATAGAAACTGAGGGCCCTGCATCAGTCAGGGGCCAGTCAGCCCTCCGGTCCCCTGGCCAAGTCAGCTCAGAGCTGGGGCTCGTGGGCTATGTACCCACCCCATGGCCAGAGGCAACCCTACTGGTTTTGAATTTTTACAGCTGTTTACCTGACATTGTTCCGCCCAAGAATGAAATAACTCTCACCACGGCCACTATGAATTTTTTGCTTCCCTGGGAAAAAAAAGCAAACTGTGATTGGAACATTGTCTGCAGTCCTGTCAGGTAGCAGCAGTGAATGACAGGTGAGAGAAAGCAAACGGCTGAAAGCCATTACCCTCTTACTTCAGTGGAGTTGGAAAAATAGTCATAAATTAGTGCTGTGTGCTGAACGAGGGGCGAGAAAAACACACATACACACACATTCTCTCTCTCTCTCTCTCTCTCTCTCTCTCTCTCTCTCCCCTGAAAAAACTGTAATTTTCTTCCTGCGAGTGGGAAGAATAGGATGTTCAGAAGGTAATGTCTCAAAAGAGCCTGAGCTAAAGACTGAGGCCATGAAAGTAAAGCTTCAGAGATCCTGTGTTTATGAAGCCCAAGCACCAGTGCTAGCCCACCGTGAGGGAGGCTAATAAGAGTCTAGGTAATAAGACCGGGCATGGTGGCTCGTGCCTGTAAGCTTCAGCCTATGAAGTGGCCGGGGCTAGGGATCGCGGTTCAAGTCCCGCCTGGGGCCCATAGAGAGATCTAGTTCCAAAAAAATAGCTGGGCGTGGTGGTGCGCGCCTGTAATCCCAGCTACCTGGGAAGCTGAGGCTGGGGATTGCTTGAGTCTGTGGTACCCTGGGCAACGTGAGCCTGCAGTTCCACCAGCAAAATAACGAGACCTAGTCTCAAAAAAATAAATAAATAAATAATAATAATAATAATAATAAGAGTCTAGGTAATAAGAACTTGGCTTTAGGGTCCCCACATGAGAACCACCTTTTCATACCCTCTTCATCCCCTACCTCAAGCCTTCCACTTCAACCAGACTAACTGACCCACCTTTCCCTGGCCACACAAGGTCACTGACTCTGCTCACACCACCCAGATCTGACAGACCTCCTCTGTGCTCAGGATTTGACCACTCACTCATCTTTTCGTTTTTTCAATAAATATCTGAAGGCTTATTGTGTACCAGTCCCTCAGC
>PVHY01009286.1:19460-57377 GCA_004024945.1 Uropsilus gracilis | reverse complement strand
AGGACTTCTATGATGCCCTGATGGGTAAAAGTGAAGGTAGGCGCTGCTCAGGGAGGCGTGGGGGTCTGGTTCTGGAGGTTCTGGAATAACCCCATCCATGTTTCTGTCTTTCTCCCTATTGAGACACTCTAGAACTGGCTCGGCAGGTTTCTGAGGTCTCCTTCAGGCAGGAGGTTCAAGGTGACCCTTCCCACGAAGGAACACATAGTTTTCAGGCTAGAAAACACCTACTAAAGTCGGGGTGGGCAGGCATAGCAAAGACCAGGTTTGTGGGTGGCTCAAGAAAGCAGAGTGAAGGGCTGCAACTGGGGGGGGGGGGGACAGCGCACACAGATGGCCTCTAGTACCCTAAGAGCTACTCTGCTGGACCAGGCTCCCCAGAGGAGTGAGCCTCAACTGCCCTCAACTGACGTCTACCAAATCTTGTTCATCTCCCTCCTTAGTATTTAGAGAGGACCCCTCATCACCCCTGTAATAGCCTTTCAAGGCAGGTGGTGCCACCGTTTCTCCACAGAGGGAAATGAGGCGCTGGAGAATAGGGTGTTTGCCCCAATGTCTAGTGGAATTCTTCTCTGAACCCAGAGATGGACAAAGGCGCCAGAGAGGGATGTGGTTTGCCTGAGCTGAGCAAGGTCTGAGTAGTCAGGTGTCTGCAGATTCTTAGCTAAGCGCCCCTTTGACTTTGTACTGCTGACCCGCATAGAGGGGAGAGAAAGCAGCAGGTGGAGAGGTCAGCTGGCACCAAGTGGCCCTGGCCTGCAAGCCAAGGTAAGGGCGCTTTGGTTCCAGGGTAGCAGGTGGCTTGGACTGGTCTCTGCCATTGGCCTCCAGAGGACAGTGTGAAAAGAGGGCCGGCTTGTCAGCAGTGGCACCTTATGCAGCCACTAGAGCCAGGAGCAGGTGTTGCTGCTTCCAGGTCACAGTCCCCAGAGTCACAGAAGATGCCGGCACATAGTATGCTGTGACGTCTCCTGGGCAGAAAAGCCAAGGTGCCCTTCTCCTGCTGTCAGGAACTATATCCTGCTCACCAGCTCATCAAAGAAGAGTTCATAATTTCCAGGCTGAAGGGGGCAAGGGAAGAGAGAGACACGTTTACATGGACAGTGATCTCTAATGTGGTTTCTAGGATGAGACTATTTTTTGGTACAAAATAGTCAGGAAAGGAGGGAGGGAGGGAGAGAGGAAGGAAAGTGTCCCACAGGAAAAAAAAATCATTTGGAGAACTGCGATCGCCCTCACGGAGTTTAGAATTCAAGGTAACCTATTAATGGTACTGAGAAGTCCTGCAACCGGTTTATACCACTTCCACCTCTACAGTACAGACCTTGGGGCTTTGTTTTGCTGTGGTGGATGTTGTTATTTTTGTTTTTCGCTAGCATGCCTATAGACGTCATAGAACCAACCTCAATTCAGGAAATGCTAAGCTAAGTTATTCTCAGCGCCACCAGGGAGGAAGGGGTTGGAGATGAGGGCAGTGGTTCCTTTCTTTGAGAAGTCCTTCTAGCAGGCTGGGAAGAATCATTGCCATTCTTCAGAGTTTCAGATGGTACCACTTTAGTTCTCAGAAGACACCATCACCATGGTGCTCCCCCGCCCCCGCTCCCCACTCCCCACCTGTCACTTCACTGGTCCCTTGCACTCCACCCTCTGAATCCATCCTGCCTCTAAAAGTCCCTCTGAAGAAACCCAGGAGACAGTAGTCTGAACCCCACCAGGAAGAGGAAAGTTCTCTGGTAAGAAAAACCACAAGCTTATTTCCCACATGGAGTACAGGAAAGGGGAAGTGTGGTGAGGTAGAGAGGAAGGCATAGGACTGGAAGTGAACTCAGTGATGAGTGCCTGGTCCAAAGGGGGCATGCCATGCCAGCACTTGAGATTTCCCCATCTCCCACTGGAAGGAACCTGTAGGCTTCTCAGTCGGTGGGACCCTCTAACAAGGCACACGCTGCACGCCATCCTGGTGCTCCAGAAAAACTCTCCCAGCAGTTTCTGCTCCTTTCCTGCACTCACAGGACACCAAACACTCTCCTTTTTTCAAACCCAATGTCATGGTCCACTGGTCCCAGGATGGGAGGCTGGATACTGAAAATAGGCCCCTGCCTTTCCTTCCTGGAGACAGGCATGACCTGGCATGCGGAGGCTGTGTTTGTCACTGACTGGCATAGAGGAGGGCACTGCATTCAGGGTGACACAGTCCCCAGGGAGAACAGAAGCAATCTGACATGCGTCTTTCATTTCCAGTAAATGATGATGATGGAGGTGATGACCGTGATGGTGGTGATGATAGTAGATGGTGATGGTGTTAGAGTCAAAGTGAGGGTGAGGGTGAAGAAAACAGCAACCACTTGTGGAAGTGCTTCATGAACCTCACCAACTTAACCCTGTTCAAATCATACTCCCCTTTCTCAGGTGAGAACATCAGCAGCTCTGGGACACGGCAAAGCCACATGGCTAGCCAGTCATGAGAGTAGGCTCCACACCGTATCTGTGAAAGTCTAGGGCCCATGCTCTTAGCACTGTTAAACAGCAAGCACTGTTATACACACAATTCCATGGCACACAGGCATGGGTATGACACTGGACTTTGGTAACAAGCTGTGCGGGTCTGAATCCTGGCTCTGCTCCTCCCCTGCTGTGTCAGTGAGCAAGTTACTGCACCCTTGTGTCATGAACTCCTCATCTAGAATGAACACAGTAAGACCACAGTTCACCAATTCATAGATGCAGAGCAGAACTTCCCTTAAAGCCAATGGGATAATAAAGTTCCATCTTCTTTCTTAGACTAAAGCTCTGATTTCTCTCTTACATGGACATAAAGGAAAGGGGTATCTTACAAGCAATGGGGTCTCAGATCCGACAGAAGATGGCACCCCCTTGCCACAGGACGGCTTTGGAGATTTGGGGAGGTTATTAAATAGCACCAGGCATGAATGAAGCAAGCATTCCTGCACATTCTCGCTTCCTTTGAAAATGTCCTAGAGCCAGTAGCCAGTCTACAAAATTTCTTCAGGCATCTGTGGAGGGCCCAAAGGGTAAGGGCCCTGAGCCAGGAGCATGCCCCCTCCTCAGAGCCAGTCATGGACCCGCCCACACACATCCCGAAGGACCCCCAAGCTCACCAGCTGACACGCGCAGAAGCAGAATTTGAGTTCAGGACTCCTGACACCCACACTCAGCCTCGGGTTTGGGACCTCGCTGCTGTCCCATTGGCAGTGATTCAAGCATCCCTGGGGGGACACAGATGCTGTGTCCCCTGGGCCCCAGCTGTGGCCTCAAGGGCCCATCCTCGTGTTTACTCTGCACTAATGGATGAAGTCACTCTCCACAGGGGACCTTCCTTCCCGAGGCCCAGATCATCCCTCTGGAGACCCAGCTTGATTCAGGGAAAAGTTTTCTGTTCCCTGCAGCCTGCATGGCCTCTGTTCCAAGTTGCTTTGGAGAACTGGGTCCGCTGGAGCTGTCTATGCTGGTAGTGTCGAAGCAGGAGCATAGGGGGCAGCACCAGGGTCAGTTCAGTCAATCCGCGTCTCACAAACTTTCTGCGCCCACGAAGCTTCAGACCTGCGGGGCATTCCCCTCCCACCAAAGCAAGACTTGTCCAAGTCTCAGCTGCCTAACTCTTCTGTGCCTCAGTTTCCTCCTCTGTAAATTAGGGATGTTGATAATGTGTCTGCTGTGAAGGTGATCACTGGAGGGAGATATGTGCCTGGGACAAAGTAAGTGCTCAGTTAACCTTAGTAATGGTGTTACACGGCAGCTCTCCTGAGCACATTCTAGAAGCAGCGAGGCCTGCATTTTTAACTCAAAAAGATGTGAATAATGAGAATAATCCTCTTTCCAAGGATGAAATGAGAGACCTACAATGATGACAAAGTCCTACACAAATGTCTCTCCAGTGACCACT
Source organism: Uropsilus gracilis (assembly GCA_004024945.1). Classification (NCBI taxonomy): domain Eukaryota; kingdom Metazoa; phylum Chordata; class Mammalia; order Eulipotyphla; family Talpidae; genus Uropsilus; species Uropsilus gracilis. The sequence continues at coordinate 53,473 of PVHY01009286.1, read as the reverse complement.
TGATGAGGGCCTACTGTGTTCCAGGCCCTGGGTGTCTCCTTGGCAGGGGACCCCACATTTGGGTTGTTCTAGTTCTCACTATGAGCTATGCAAGCAGCGACCGGGCTCCAGTGGGAGCGTCTACCTGGTGTCTGTCTCTCCTGAGTCTGTGACCCTGGGAGCAGAGATCACCCGTGTCTCCCCAGCACCTGAAAGCTGAATGGGTGGAATGAGCAAAGGGGAGGGGCTATTTCAGGTGAAAACCAAATCCCTTTCTTACAGAATCACCCACCATCTTCCCTTCTCTCTGGGAGCAACCAGCCTCCTGACTCGTGCGACACAAGAGCCACCAGCAGCTTCTCTCGCTGGGTCACAAAGGGCCTTGGTTTCCAGGTGCTGCTGGGTCTGAACCTCCCACTGCTGGGTCCACCTTCCACCCACAACGCCATTTGCCATAAAATGAACATCAATCATATTTATTTCAAAAATAAAGCTGCAATAAAACCACCCTCATTTTTCTTTCGGAATCTGAGTCCTGGTGGCCCCAACCTCCTTGCCAGTGGCACTCAACTGGAAGGATGAAACAGTAAGCAGGGCACCCCTTTCTTTTAAGAAGCACTTCTCACTTTAGGGTTTCTTTTGAAAAGGGTGAGAAGATGTATCCTGGGCTCTGTTTCGGCTGTTCTATAGGAACGAGGCACTTCATTTTGTAGCTGTCTCCTTCGAGCGCTCTCTCAAAAACTCCAGTATCTGAAATTTGCTGATACTGGACTCACTGGCTCTAAACTGGGGTGATTGGCCCTGTGGTGCCTGGGACCAGGGGTTTTCGGGAAAGAGGGACTTGCCACGCTGCACAGGGAAGTCCCAGGCAAACCGGGGCGAGTTGGTCACTGACCCTGGCAGATCCTGAGGGGCTGCTCCCAGCAGGCCACTGCTTTCACAAGCAGCACTGGGGACCTTGAGGTCCTCTGGCTGTGGGTTGGAAGCCATGAGGAAGCAGAGCTATTAAGAAAGGACCCAGGGTTACCTGAGCAAGGAGCATCTTGTGGTCTTTTCCTCATAAGAGAAGCCCTTCACAGGGCTGTCAGGGAAGAGTCGGGGAGACGGGTGGACTGCCTACACACAGTAGGTGCTCCTCCCCCCTCTTTGTCGCCCAGAAGAACAAGGAACTCTGGAATAATTGCAAGGAAGAACCCAAAATATTTAATCAACATTCCCACGCCTGTATTGCATCCTACGAGATTTGCAGAGGGGGCTTTCCAAGATCAGCCCCCAGAGTCTCCCGCCCTGGAAAGGCCTACAGTCCACAGAGGGAGCTGACGTGGCCGCGGGCAGTTCTGAACAGGTTCGGAGGACACCGCAGCCATGAGGGAGGCCGGGCGGGCCAGCACAAGTGGGAAGCTGAGTCTGAGGTGGTGCCCAGGAACCACCACTCTGGAGATCTGGGAGATAGCCAGTGAGCTCAAGGTCTCTGAAGCCTTGAGAAGAACACACAAAAAAAGGCTCAGGCAGGGAAGGAGGGGAATGGCCCAAGGACCCGTCAGAACACGACATCAAAGTGCCCTGGCTGGCACCCAGGGTTGGGGCCAAGGACTCCTGGTGGGTGAGTCCCTTCCTCGAGAGGAAGAGAGAGGGGGCTGGGCTGGGTGGACCAGAAGAGGTCATTTAAGCACAGGCCCACCCATTCATGCAGAAGAGGCTGGCATTCTTCCTGGGCATCCAGGGAAAGGCCTGAGGGGCATGCCTGCCTTGGGGGACAGGCCCCCCAAGTGCTTGCCAGTGGGTAGAGTGTGACCAGTCCAGGTGACATGTGGAGGGCACACCAGCTGTGCCTCCCTGGACTGCCTTTTCTTTCTTTAACGGATTACTTATTAGAACAGTTTCAGATTTCCAGACAAGAGCATATAGAGTTCCCATATACCCCCACACCCGGTTTCCTGTTTACAGTAGAACAGTGCATGTGTTTCGACCAGCAACGTGGGTGGCAAGATGGGCTGTCAGGACATGTGTGGCTGGTCACACACCTGGGCAGCGAGCATGCACCACCCGGCCCCTTGTCAACCACACAACATTGGTGGCCTCGCAAGGGAGATTTCTAGCAAGGTAGAAAATGTGGCTGCCCTTGGGTTAAATTGCACAAATGAGGGGTCAGCCAAATCCCTTGGTGGATTTTTCCAAGGGAGAGAGGAGCAAAGATTCAAGCCTAATGCACAGTAGGCCCTCACTGAATAGATGCCAATGGGCTGAAGGAGTGAAAACAGAGTGAATTTTAAAATTGTGTGCAAACAATAACATTTTGCAGCATCTACTACGCACAGGCACTGAATCAAGTGCTTTAGGCATATTCACCCATTAATCCTCACAGCAACCCTATAAAGTAGGTGCTATCTCCATTTCACAGATGAGGAAACGGAGTCTCAGGAGATTCACCACCACTGGGGCTGAGGACAAAGCTATGGAGGCTGTGTATTCTTCCTGACTTCTGGGAGCCAAGTGTGCATCTCTTCACAGTTCTGTCTTCAGTGTTCTTGCTTTAGCCCAAAGGGGGAGTATTTCCATGGCAGAAGTTCCCCCAAATTCACAACTCCCCAGAAAGCAGATTCACTAGCATCCCACTGATGTAAACACAGTCTGGATCCATGTTCTCTAATACCAGACCATACTGCTCTTTGATAAACAGAACAGCTGTACACACTCATGTGCCACCAACAACACCCAGAAAGCTCCCTCATGCTCCTTCCTGGCCAACACCCCCCTTTGATTTCTATCACTATGGGCTAGTTTTGCCTGCCCTTGAACTTCAAATAAGTGAAATTGTGCTGTATAGACATCTCTATATCTGGCTTATTTTTGTTCTACATGTTCTTTTTGAGATTCACCCAGTGTTGGTGCTTTTTGGTTGTTGTATAGTATTCCACCACACAATTCTGTCAAATTAGTTTATCTGTTCTACTTTTGCTGAATAACTAGAGGTATGCCCAGGTATCAGCTCTTCCTATAGCTGCTCTGAATAATCTTTTGCTCATTTTTTAAATTTGTTCATGGTGAACAGTTGCACTCAGTTTTTCTGGGAATACAATTGGGAGTTAGGATGCTGAGTGCTCAGAGAAGCAGGAATATTTTAGCCCTTGCCAATACGTGGCAGGTGGGGCAATAAGGGCCTCATTGTATAGATGAAGAGAAAGAGAGATCAAATAACATGCTCAGGATCACAAAGCTAAGAGTGGCTGAGCTGGAACTCAAGTCCAGCACATATCACTCCAGCTCCATAGCTTCTTCTCTCAGCCTCACCTGGGGGCACAGGGGGAAAGGGGGTGGCGGGGGAAGGGTGTCCTGTGGCCTAAGGAAGAGAGCTCTCTGGAAAAACAGCAAGGCCCCAATCAGTCCTCATGAGGCTGAAAGACCAGGTACAGGGCCTGGCAGGCTGAGCAAACAGAGACACATGAATGAGGCCTAAGTCCACCCAAACCCCAAGCTCATAATTTCATCTGGAAGCAAATGCTCCCAGTCACCCGGTGCGCCCTCTTTCTTGGGAAGAGGGCAACCTCGACTCTGAGGAGCCTTTGTCTCTTCAGGGTGTCTAAGACAGAGTGACAGAATCTTCGCTTGTCCAAACAAATGACAGTCAACCGTTTCTGTTGCTGGATCTCAACCTCCAAGGCCCACTATTTGCCATGTTTTCTCTAGTTTCTCACCCAGTTTCCTCACCTCTCCTGTGAGTGCCTGGGAATCAGGCAAGAAGCACAACCATGTTTGTGGTCATTCTCTCAGCACACCAGCCCACATGGAGCTGGGAAAGATGCACGAGGCCAGCCTGTCCTGGAAGGGAAGAAACACAGCAGACAGATGCTGCCAGATGCACCTTCCCAGAGGGTGAGGGAAAGGCTGAGGGATAGAGAGAGGTGGGGGGGGGGAGCTCCTCTGGAGGTAAGCATGTATGTGGGGGCACTGGCGGTAGGGTCACCATGGTTACCAGGGATGCACTCTGGCCCTGCCTGGCAGCTATGGTGACTGGTCCCAAGATTGCTATCAGCCCTAAGCCCTGCCAGATGGGGCCCTTTCCTAGGAACCTGGAAACGACGCAGGCAGTCATCTCCAACGTGGAGCTGCCAGGTCCAAGTTGCCAGGTCAGGCCACATCTTGAGGAAGAAGCAGGAAAGCAGAAAAGTGGAGGTGAAGGTGCCTGCACTCTTCTCCCCACCGTGATCTGCACCTGGAATTGAAGTTACTTGGAGCAGCACATTTCAGCGGGTCTTGGAGGATACACATTAAAGAGGAGGCAGACAGACTCCTCTGAGAAGGCCCACTAGCACCCAAAGGAGCAAACCCCCCTTTGGAAGGCCGGCCGATGTCCCTTGGTCCAAGGGCTTTATGCATTCCACAGTGACTCTGCCTCACTCCCAGGCACTCTCACGGCACACTGGAGCATCAGTACTTCGCTTAGCATACTCTGGAGACCATGGCTCCACCCTTGTCCTCATGACCAGGAACCCTGTAAAAAAGCACCCCAGCACATGTACAACCTCTACTCTGAGGACGCCCTCCTTCCTGAGGCTTATTTACAAATTCATCCTCGCTGCATTCAACCATTAGCGTGTGCATGTTTTATTCATCCCTACATACCTGCTTATGCTCATCAAATATTTATTGGGCACCTATTATATGCCAAACATGCTGGTGACTTTCCCAGCACCAGCACCCCAATTCGACAAGTGCTATCTACAGAGCCAGCAGGGTCAGGTCACAATCACTACCACCATCACTCAGGAACCACGCTCCTGCAGGCTGCCCAGCCTGGGCGGTGCTTGAAATCTGCTAGCCTCACAGGGCTACGTACCATGGCCATCTGGCTCCCCCTCATCTGTCCGCAGTATTCATGGCCCCCACCACCACCCTCAGGGATTCCAGGAAGGGGCTGAGAACCACATTCTACGGAGACTACACTCCTCTCTAATTGCTTTGTGGTTTCATTTCTATGCTGCCAGCATTAAATATATAACATGCACAAACAAAGACATAGACACAATTTTAAATCAAGCCTCTGGAGGCCTTCGTGAGGTCTTCATGAAGCTCCCCCAAGAAAGGCCACTTAAGTAGGGGCATGGGGATGCTGACGATGAAGGCCCAGTGTAAGCCATCTCTGCAGCATGCTTCCTGGGCCCTGAAAGCTTTGCCCTTGCGAGGGTGGCATCCTTCCCACCCCACTCCCCAGGAGATTTACTGGACCAATTAAAACTGGGCTCTGCGTGACATCACAGCTGCCCACTTGGCTCCCACGCGCCAGGGATTATCCTCAGACACACAGTCACCTGTCTGAAAACTTCAAAGAAAAGGAGAGACAGGACCTAGGGCAGTTGGCCACTGGGTCACGGGCTGAAGCGGATCCAGCAGTTCCTCGGGCAGCCTGACGCCAGCCCCCTCTGCAGGCGAGGTCTGGAGACAGGGAGCTGCAACAGACAGGCTCCAGCGTGTGGTCTGACTGGAAGCTGGGTTCTCCTGGCGCCAACCCACAGCAGAGCAGGGCCAAAGGAGGAAGCTTTTCAAGATATTGATCTGTTTTCCAAGGCGCCTATCTCCCACCGTGAAGCCCCATAATGATAAGTCCAGAGCATGAGAGCAGGTCCCAGAGGACAAACGGAGCAAACGAGAAGAAAGCGCCTGGTGTACAGGAGTGTCCTGTGTGCACCTGGTGTACCCAAATCACCTTCCTCAGTCTACACCAGAGCTCCTAAATTTCCATGAGCACGCGCATGCAAATGCAGCAGGCTAGGGTAGAGATAGGGTTCTGCATTTTAACAGGCTACCAGGTGAGGCGAGTACTCTGCACACCCCATCCTGGAAGGAAAGGAGCTAGCCTCTGGGACGGAGAGTACCGGTCCCATTTTATGGTAAAAAGGAAACCATGGTGCATGGACTTGGTGTCCCACAGGGAGTCAGAGAAAGGAAGTGACAGAGCTAGGATTTGAACTCAGGACTGCGGCTCCAAGGCAGGGGCCCGTAACTGCGTAGCACAAAGACCTCCCCAACCACCTGCCAGACGTGCTATATTCTTGCCATTTCTCTGTGCATCTGCCATCCCAGAGCCTGGATGTGGGCATTAGTAAAGGAAGCCCCCTCTAAGCCAGTATGGGTCATGGCCTGATGAGCAAGGGTCTGCCTTTGTTAGCCTCTTGCTGTGTAGGGCCACACAGAGTCCAGACCATTCCACCCTGGGTCATGATGAGGAGGTTTGAAAATAAAACTGTACAGCCCCCTGGGGGAGGCCCTGCTCCCTGGTGATTCATCAAGGACTTGGAACTCAGGGAGTGGAGCGCTGAGTTCAAATTCTGCCTCCTTGACTGAGCTGCTGGGTGACTTCGAGCAAGCAACTGCATCTCTCAGAGCTTCAGTTCCCACCCTGGGGAATGTCCACCTCCCTCACAGGATTGGTGTGACATACGCCCAGGGAGCCCTCCAACTCTGGCACAGTCGGTCCTGGAGAGAAGACTGAACTGGCAGGGTGATCAGGAAAGGTACATACAAATGGAGCTGGGTGGTCCAATGGGGTGGGGGTGGGGGGCAATGTGGCCGGGAGACAAGAGAAGGGCATCGGTGGGTAGCCTGACTCTCACAGGCCATTTCCACAAGAGCACTGCCCTGGCCCCTGGCCCCAGGACTGTAGCTGGGTGCCTTGTTCCACGCAACCAGCATTCCAGGTTCCATTGAAACTGTATGAGGCAGGAAGGTTGGCATTTTGCAGGTGATTCAGGGGATAAGAGAACTGCAGGTGAGGCACTCCCAGTGCCAAGAAGACCCGAGTTTGGCTCCTGATTCCTGGAAGCCTCCAGAATCATGCCCTTCCATGAGCCTCGCCTGCCTGGATGTAAAATGGAGCTCTCAGGAAGCCATCCAGAGCCCTGGAGACCCAGCACTGCAGAGACAGGTGAGTTGCGATTACTGCCTGCCCCCTCATCTCATAAATCACCACCCTGGGTTTCCCCCACTTGCACATTTACATCCAGCCCAGGAGCAAGTCCTGCCTCTTTACCGCCCATCAGGTCCTGATCTGATTGCCAGTGACACCAAAGCTACCAAGTGGCCACATGTCCACAGCATCCCCAGGTCCACACCATCCCCCAGCAGCACTCTCCAAAAGTGTCTGCAAAGGTGGAAATGTTCCAGATCTGCAGTGACCAGTGAATGCTTGAAAGGTGGCCATTCTGACTACCAAACTGAATTTTCTACTTTATTTCACCTTGATTAATCAAAATTTTAATGGCCACACATGGCTAGCAAGTAGTGCCTATGGAGCTGGAGGTTTAGATGATTCTCCAAAGCTAGACAGAGTCCCTCTTTTGCTCAAAAAAATGATCCCCTCTCATCAGAAGAAAATCCAGTGCCCGGGCAATTCTCTCTAGGCTCTTTAACCTAAGCTTCTACTATTCCCTTTCTCACTCACATTATTCTAGCACCACTTCTGCACAGGGCTTTACATACGCTGAATTCTCCCCTACAAACACACACACACACACACACACACACACACACACACACACACTATCCCTAAATACCTTTTTTTTAATTGCATTTAAAAAAAATTATTGAGGTAATGTTGGTTACAACACTGTATATTATTTAAGGACACAGACTCACACCTATCCCATAAAGATGTTCATAGGTGGTTCTTGTAATTCAAGACTCTGATTAAATGTCTTCTGTGACCCAGGAAATGACACTAAGTCACCTATACTGCCTCTCCCCCCCATTTCTTCAAAACACCAATGACCATCTGAAATAATACAATACATGTTTATTCTCTCTTTCCTCAATAAAATGTTGGATCACAGAAACGGACTTTCCTCTCTTATATTCAATGTGTCTCCTAGATCTGGAACTGTAGTGCTCAGCTCACAGCAGGCCCTCCATGGTGATAAAGGCAAGAACCACAAAGATCCCCCGTGAACAATAGGCACTCAATAAATGACCACTGTTGCCACAATAATAATGCATTTTCATCTAGTAAGACGTCCCTCCTCCCCCACCAGAAAAAGAATGCATTTTATCATCAATTCTTGGCCCCCAAATCCAATCAATCCAAATTCAGGGTCTAATGTATCAACTGGTCTACTCAGTCAGGACAGGCGTTCTCTTTAAACAGACACACACACAAACAGAGGAAGGACACCCCTTCCCTCTCCCAGCATTCCCGGCTTATGGGTGCCAAGAAACTGGAAGCTCTACACAGAAGGAAGTGCTGGTGGCGGCAGGGCAGCAGGCGGGTCTGACAGGCCTGGTTGCCAGGCAACCCCACCCCATCACTCACAAACACGGGTGAGGCGGTTCCACCGGGAAGGCTGCGTATTTACACAGAATCTTATCTGCCTGACAGCCAATGTTTGCGCCAGGCTTTCAAAGGACAAAGTACCTGGGGAGGGAGGGGCAGGTGCTGAAGGAAACCGGAATCTTGACCTGAAGGCCACCTGTCTGTAGGAGGAGGGGAGGTCCTCAGGTTCCTGAGGGTCTACTGTGTGCAGTTCCTGAGCCACCCATGAGGAGGGGTGGGTAAAGTGAGATGATGCTGGCAAAGTGCTTCCAGTGTACCTGGCACCCTGACAAGTGCTCAGGAAATACGACCACAGTGGTTACTGTATTCTGGCACCTGCTAATGAGCCTTCCCTTGGTTGCCTGCCTGGCCAGGCCGCCTCCACTTCTGCAGCCACGTTTGTGTCCTTCCCTCTGCACCTCATACCCTCCAATCCAGGTTTTCTCTTCCTTGGCACTAGTGACATTTGGAGCACACCATCCTTTGAGGTGGAGACTGCACTGTGCATTGTAGGATGTTGGACAATATCCCCAGCTTGAACCCACCGCTGGTGGGAAGGTAAAAGGTGCAGCCACTATGGAAAACATACACTATATGATCCAGCATCTCTGCTTTGGAGATATTCCCCTAAGAATCTCTTAAAGAAAAACTTGTATATCTATGTTCATATCAGCATTATTCACAGCAGCCGAAAGGTGGTCACAACCCAAGTGTCCATTGGCAGATGACTAGGTAAAGAAAATGTGGTTCACAGACACAAAGGAATATTATCCAGCTTTAAAAGGGAAGTAAATTCCCTGAACTGGAAACTTAACAGCGTGAAAATGTCCATACTCCCCAGAGCTAACTATAGATTCAGTGCAATCCTTATCAAAATCCCAGTGGCAATTTTTGCAGAAATAGAAAAAGCAATCCTGACATTCACATGGAATATCAAGAGACCCCAAATAACGAAAGGCAAACCCTAGAGAGAAAATATCTGCATACCATGCACCTGATAAGGGATCAATATCCAGAATATATAATCATCTGATTATATCAATCAATCACCTGATTAGGCATTTATCCAAAGATGATATATAAATGGCCAACAATTATGAGAAGATGCTCAACACCACCCATCAGTAGGGAAATGCAAATCAAAACAACTATGAGACAAGATTTCACACTCAACTGAATGGCCACTGTTAGAGGGGAAAAAACTGACAAGGATTTAGAGAAGAGGGAAGCCCTACTGCTGGGGGGCAGGGGGAGGGGGGGGAATATGAATTGGTGCAACCACTTTAGAAAACAGGTTGTTGGTTCCTCAGACAATCAAAAACAGAACTGCCATATGATCCAAGCAGTTGCATTTCTGGGTATATTCCCAAAAAAATTAAAAGTAGAGTCTAGAGGAAGTATTTGCACTGCCATGTTTACAACAGCATTATTCACAAAGTTCAAAGGTGGAAGCGCCCTGAATATCCACTGATGAATCAATAAACAAAATGTAGTCAAAAAAAAGGGGGGGGGGGTGGTTCTACCCTACAAAGGGATACTATTGAGTCTTAGAAAGAAGGAAATCCTGACACCTGTTAGAACGCGGAAGAACCTCACTCAAGGACATTACTGAGAGAAATAAGCCAGAGGCAGAAATCTAAATATGAATGATCGTCCTTATATGAGATGTAGTCAAATTCACAGAGAGAAAACTGATCAGTGGTTACCAACTCACATTGCCGCAGGCTGAAAGGGCCAGTGCCTCTGTTCCTGAGCCCCACACCCCTCCAACTATCAAGTCCTAACTCAGAAGTAATGTCTGGGGGGGGGCTGCTCACACCAGTGCACAAAGCAAAGCCCACACAACCCAACATTCTAGAGATATCCCAGGGTTTCAGCACAATGAGGATTACCACAGTCTCTCTCTCTCTCTCTCTCTCTCTCTCTCTCTCTCACACACACTACACACACTTACATGTACACACACCTACACACCTGGAAGCAACACCGACCATGACATCCACCCAGACACTAGCACCTTGCCAGCAGTCTTCAAGGGGCTCCCACCTGCACAGAGCACCTGGCTAAGTAAGTGCCTATCAAGGTTTCATTCAGACACTGCAACAAACTAACCCCCAATTTTATGGCAGGGAAAACTGAGGATTGGATAGGGAACACAAGCTCTGACTGATGGGATGTCTTTCCACACTGATCCAGTTACAGATGAAAAAGTCCATGACAAGACTCCCAGCTCATCACTGGCCTTGGCTTTGTACTTCTCAGGGAAACAAAGGCAAAACACAGAGAACTGAGTGATTTTCTTTGGTAGGGTCTGTTCTCAGCAGCCCAAAAGGAGTTCCCACTTATCGATCACTTGCTGTATGCCCAGGTTTACATCCCTGCTGACATCTTCACAGTTCTCCAAGGGTAGGCATCATGATTGGTGTGAGGTGAGGAAACCAAGGTCTGCGAGAACAATCGCTTTGCAGGAATCAGACTCCCCCCGTCAGGATAGACTGCTAGCAGCCCCAGTGGCTGGAACTGGTGTGGAGAGGATTCAACTATCCTGGAGTGGGAACCGGTGATGTGGGTGCAAGCAGAGTCTACAAGATGGAGACAGCTATTCTCAGACCAGGTGTTAGAGGGAAGGGCCTCCCAGGCCTTCTTTCAACACAAATCCACTTCAAAACCACTGCCTGGACTTCACATTGCCTGCCTCTTAATTTTCGAGTTTCTTCCTAGTCACCATTATTTACTCATCCATGGAAAGTTCCAGCAAAGATCCAGCATGTGTTCCCAGGAAGTCACACAGACCCACTGCAAATGCCTCAGAATAAGGGAGCTGGTGCAGGCTCTGGGTGCCACCTGGAAGCTGCGTGACCTCAGGCAAGTGGCTTTAAGCCCCTGAGCTCTCTGCCCTGTAGGATGGAAGGAATCCCATGTGCTGCCAGGGTGACCAGGCTCCTGATGTGAAGCCGTGGTCATGGGAGCAGCTGAGCAACGGTGAGCTTGTGTAACTGTAGAAGGCCTTAAGAAACACAGAGGGAAAATGCTGGGAGGCTGCATGCTCCCAGCAGGGGGCAGGGAAGGTGAAACAGCTAACAAGGTAGCACACCTGACCAGCTGCACGTAACTGCACGGTGAGCCACAGAAGGGCCCGGGGCCCAGTTCTCAGCTCAGCATTCACACTACCTACTCCCTGCCCACAGGCCCTTTCCATTTGGTAGTCTGGGGATCTCCTGGGGCACATCCTCGCCAGGAAGCCTGGCAGTGCATCAGTGTGGACACCTGGCTAGCTGGGCTGTAGGGGGGCTGGGGGGGGTCACCATCTCTATGTATACCATGTTGGGATGGAGTTCTGCTCCCTGAAGCTAAGTCAGGAAGGAGACGAGGTTCCCCCCTCAGCCCAGGATACTATGATTTCCCCAGCGCCGCGGTGGCCACTCTGGGGAAAAGGAAACCCAGCGTATTTTTTCCATGTTGCTCTGTCACGATTCCCCTCCCTGGATGATGCCTGGTGCTTATTATAACTATGACAACATCGGAAACATTTCTTGTGGATTTCCGCAAGAGGGGAAATGACAGGCTTTCTTCTCCCCCTGGCTTGGCATTGGATGCCGCCGCTCGGGGATGAGGCCTTTGGGTGTGGGAGGCTCCCCTGTGGGACCCGGCAGCATGAGCAGGGGTGAGGTGCCAAGGTGACAGGGTGCCCTCCTGCCTTGGCAGGTGCATGTTGAGGAGGCTGCCAGCCAGCACCTGGGGATGCCCCCTGCTTCCTGTGCAATGCCACTGAGGATTTAGGGGAGAGACAGGTCGATCCAAAAATGGTTGCCACTTCTCGAGGGCACACTGAGTCACTAGGTGTTGGTCGGTCCCACAGAGTCATGTCAGATGCTACAATTATCTCCACTCTACAGGCAGGAGACTGAGGCCCAGAGGAGAGTAGAAAGGCAGCCTGGGTCTGACAGTCAATGAAATGGTCACAGGAAGTGAGAGTGGCCCTGTGGCCACTGGTCACTAATGCCAAATGAGCCAAGAAAATGCCCAGGGCAGCGATGTGCCCGAGCCAGCAAGCAGACACTTGGAGGTGAGGCAGCAGATGAATTACCTTGCAGGCAGGTGACTGCCAACTGGGGAGTCTCCAAACATCTGAAGCGCAGGGTTGCAGCTTCCTAGGGGTGTGTTGTGAAGGGCTCTGCAGTTGCATCTGGGCTCAGAGGAAGGAGTAGTGACTGGGCACCTTCGTGGGACAGGGGGGAGCAGACAGTACATATGTCAGCACTCGTCTCCTGTCTACCCTTTCAGTGCAGAAGATTTCTTTCAGCCTTCCTGCTCCTGAGCTCCCCCTGGCATGAACTGAACTCAAAGACATCAGGAAAAGTAGAAACATTTTTTTGAATAGAATCCTTTCTCCAAATGTTAAATGACATCTCTGGCACTTAGTAATTCAGGTGTAGCCGGGCGTGGTGGCGCGTGCCTGTAATCCAAGCACTAGGAGGAAAGAGGCTAGGGATCGCTTAAGGTTGGGGTTCGAGACTACCCTGGGCAACATAGAGAGACCTCGTCTCAAAAAAGCAGCCAGGCGCAGTGGTGGGCACCTATAATCCCAGCTACCTGGGAGGCTGAGGCTAGGGGTCACTTGAGTCCATGAGATCGGGACTACCCCACGCAACATAGCTGGACCTAGTCTCAAAAAAAAAAAAAAGAAAAAGAAAAAGAAATTCAGGTGTAAACGCGATTCTTACAGGAAAGTCAGATTTCATCCAACGTGCACTTATTAAGCACTGGGTGTACACAACCATCTCTGCCTGCTCTGTGCTTAGCACCTAATAACTGCTTAACACAGCTGTTCCGAGTGGAACATATGGAGGGCCATGTCACATCCGCAGGTGGGGTGGCTTCCACCTCCCTGTCGAGGATTTGATTCAGATGTGGAAAATTACCTTCCTGTCCACAGTCCACCGGAAATTCTTGGCCATCAGTTCCAGCACCTTGGAGGGTACTGGAACGCTGAAGAATGTGGGCACCAGATAGGAAGGGGCCCTGGGAGGCTGCTGAGCATGAATTCGAGGGTGGTCCCTCCACAGGCGATTTGTCTCTCTTTGCTAATTAGAAGTTCATGCCTCATTCTTTGATTTTTCCAGCCAAAGAGGAATCTTGGCCATGCTGCCTATAGCTTTTGGCAAGGGGCAGGGCACAGGAAAGAGAAGCAGACCTGGAATCTCCAGGGCTGAGAGGGAAGGTATGTGCGAGTCGGCCGAGAGTGCCCAGCTTTTATCTCTAAGCTGCAGTTAGAGGTCTCGTTCTCCCTTTGGCCTGAGCAACCTCAGCCACCACTGGGTAGGGGAGCCCCAGTGTGACACAGTCACCTCCCCTGTTTGAAGCTGGCCTTGGGACTGGCAGTGGAGCTTGTTTGGGATATGTGTTCTTCATCAGGGGAGTCTTAAACAATCTCTCTTTCTGGCCCAAGGAGGAGGAAGGCATCTCTGAGGCCAGAGCTTCTCCCAGTGCAAACAGCTGTACCCAGCCTGGTCGGCCTGCTTTCAACTCCGTTGCTTTCGCAAATAAGGTCCTGGGTCCTATTTCCCACATTCCTGCAGCCAAGTCTGGTCAGTCTCCTGGATACATAAGACCAGGGCTGGAGACCAGGATGAGGACACTGTCCTCACCCACCTTCCAGAAAAGCAGCAGGGAAGAGGTCAAGGGAGTTGGAGCAGGCTCCATCAGGACAGAGAAAAACCAGGCACCCCATTAAGAAAGAGGAATGTTCAGCCCAGGGGCTGGGATCTGTCCTGGTAACTTTTACTCCCCAGTCCACTACCCTCACACCTCGGCAGGCCTCAGATCACAGATGACAAGTCATTTCCGGTCCCTGAGGGAGCTGGGGAGCTATTCCCCTACTGGGGTGGTTCCCTGGAAGATGTCCTTGTCCTAATCCCCAGAACCTGTGTCGGTGTGACTGTGCATGACAATATGGCCAAGGTACCTGGTAGACATGACTCAGCTAAGGGTTGGGATAGGGGAGAGGAGCCGGGGCTATTCTGGTGGGCCTGTGCCATCACAGGTCCTTATGACTGGAAGGTAGGATGTCAGAGGCGATGTGAGGACAGAAGCAGAAGTGAGAGTAAGACACGGCCAGGGGCCAAGGAAAGCAGGTAGCCTCCAGAAGCAGGGAAAGGCAGAAGACTGACAGAAAGCAGGCAGCCCCGCCGACACTTGATTTTGGCCCAGGGTCCCAGTGACTTCTGATAACTCCAGAACTGTAAGATGACGTGCATATGGGTTCAAGCCTCAGAGACTATGGGAATGTGTCACGGACGCTCTGGGAAACTCACACACCCACACGGGACACTCCTGGGACCTCGAGCCAGCATGGCCAGGCCCACTGAGCCTGCGATGTGGATGTGACAAGCATTACAAATGGCCACCAGCTCTGATGTCCTCCCTCCAGCTATAGGAGGGACAAAGATTCCCTGCTTCCCCCCACTTCCCACCACAGGGCGACAAGCCCTGGTTACATGATTGGTTCTGGCCAATCCAATCTGACAGGCAGTGACAACAGTCAGTTATGAGGCCAAAGGATGCCAGCTCTGAGCTCCAGCATCCCTGCACCTGTCCAGAGAAGCCCAGAGCAGCAAGCGAGGTTTGGCATCACCAGCTTGACCCTCCGTCAGCCGCATGTTGCAGCCTCTCGAGAGCAGGGCTCCTGCAGACCCCCAGGAAGATGCCAACTTGAGCCTGAACACACTGTCTTGCACCTCCGGGATCCAGTTGTCCAGCCCGACAAGGCACACTGAGTCCATCCCTGGAAGTGGTAGCTGTCCGCATACACAGCCAGTGAAGCTGTCCACGCTTGTCACATGGTCTCCGGAAATGACTGCCACCTAGGCCACAAGACCCCTTAACATCCTAGGGTGCCCTACGAGGCACCCTAGGGGGGTGCCCACCCTAGTCACCAAGTGGCAGCGATGGTCATTTTCTCCCAATGTGTGGGGAAGGGGAAGATGGAGCAAACCCCCCACCCCCGCATGTTCCGCATGGCACACCCTCAGTCACAGGCAGGAGGACACCTGGTGGGGCTGAGTCCTTTGCGCTTCCTTTTCTGGGGAGTGAAAACATCTCCCCATTCTCTGCTGCTCCACCAGCACCCTCTGCCATGCCTGTGGCTGGGATTCTAGGAAGTTGATGGATATTTTCAGAGCTTTATTGTCCCATTTGTCACTTGCTAATTACTTAGGAGTGACTAATCAGAAAACAGTGGAGAAGAAGAAAAACACTCCCATTTTCTTGGCTTTCTGTTGCCCATGGTTACCGAACCCTCTGGATTTATCTGATGGGGAGGTGGAGGGGGGGAGTGTTATTTGTCTGTGGGCAAACAGACAAGAAGGGGGACTTGTCACCAGTGAGCAGAGCCAGGGTCTCCCGAAGCCCTGACTTCAGTCTTTCAGTACCTTCCAGCTGTGAGCAGGAGAACTAAGAAGCACAAATAGCCCCACTGAATTCCAGCCTCCCCTGGTCACAGAGGCATGAGCCAGGGCCATGCCAAGAGCAGCAACGGTGGAGGACACATAGACACTCTTTCATGAGATGAGACCTGTTCACCAACTGGTCCCAAACTGCCACAGAGCCAGTTAGAGCCAGAGGGGAAACCAAAGTCACCAGTGCCTCCCAAGCCATGAAGGAACAAGGCCAAACCTCCGTAAAGCAGGGGGACATGCATTTGTCCACTGTTCTCTCCCAGTCAGGCCCCTGGTCACACACATATCACAGCCTGCTGCTGTCTACTGTTCTCCCACTTCACAGTTGGGAATACTGAGGCTCAGAGCACATGCACATCTAATCTCAGATCACACATGAGGGTTTGGCAGAGTCAAGGCCAGTTCTCTCTGCATCCATCATGAGAGTAAGGGGAGAAGAGGAGGGGCTAACAAGTGGCAGGGGCTGACAAGGTGTTACTTCAGTCTTAGGACCACAGCAGGGGTTGAAGCCAGGTAGCACACAAGTGTGTAGCATGTATGCACCCATGTTTGTAAATATGTGCTCATGTGTGTGCTAAACACTTAAGTGTACAGGGGCATACCAATACATGTATACAACACATGTGTGCATACAGACACACACCTGCTACTCACATAGGTGCCACTTGGCAACAGAGCAGGAAGAGGACACAAATCACCCACCAGCCCACTTGCCCAGCACCAGGGGGTCTGTTCTGGCTCCCTTGGCCCAGACCACCAGGTTGAGCAAAGGTTGGCCCTTATCCCCTTGGCCTTTGGTGAAGGTTTCAACATGGATGGCAATTTCCAAAGACAATAAATAAATAGGGGAGACTCAGGCTGCCCTAAAAGTTTCCAAGCCCCTGAAAGTTTGCACGCACATAGGCATGCACACACACAACACCCCCCATCCCTCCCACACACACACATACCCCACACA
This sequence comes from Uropsilus gracilis, assembly GCA_004024945.1. NCBI lineage: Eukaryota > Metazoa > Chordata > Mammalia > Eulipotyphla > Talpidae > Uropsilus > Uropsilus gracilis. The sequence goes on along the minus strand of PVHY01009286.1, from coordinate 36,777 downwards.
AGACCTCAGGAGGGCTCACCTCCTGAGGGGCACTCAGCAGGTCAGAGCTGATAGAAATCAAGGGAGGGACTTCCTCAGAAGGGCTTGGCAAGGGTCCCCACAGGACTCCTGACCAACAGGGTGTTGAGGGTCCGATGAAGAAAGAGCAGCTGAGGAACAAACAGCCACATCTGCAAAACTGACATGTCCAGGGTGAGGTTCCTGCCCAGAGGGTGACTGACCAGCGAGATGGGTTACTCCTTCCTAGGAAGTGCCAATAGCCCCCTCAACTCTCGAGCTGGCCCCCTGATGTCACAGCAAGTCAAGCATGTCCCTCATCAGCATGTCAGGGACCAGCTGGGAGTCACAGGTCCTCTCTCCTCGCCCAACATGTCCGGCATTGAGGATCTGGTTTGCTGATTGAATAAGCCAGTGGATGGTTATCTGAAGAGCCCCTTTCACTGAGCATCTACTGTGTGCCCAGCCTGGGCTGGATTTTTTTCTGTCGAGGACAATTGTAAAAGGGTTAAAGGGTCGGTGCCCAGATCCAGATGGGCACTGAGTTCAAATCCTCGTTCTAACAGCTAATTCTGATGCCAGCTGGTTTCTGAGCTCTAATACAGACCACCATGAGAACGAATGGGACAGAGGCTAGGAAACGGGGTGTCTCAACCGCAGGCATTTGGCGAAGTCTGAAGTCATTTTTGGTTTTCACAACTGGGGGCGGGTGTGACTGGCAAGGAGTACCTCTAGGATGGGGGAGCTGCTGGCATCCTGTGATGCCACCCAGAATGATCCAGTCCCACGTGGCCAGGCTACTGAGGTTAGGGAAGTGCGTGTGAGAGATACATAACAACGCCTGGCTGGAGGGAAGCCCCATAAACATCAATGGTGATTCTCGTGGCCAAACTGCCCCAGTGGTCCTCCACCTGCACGTGACTGTCCTCACAGAAAGCAGCTGGGATCACAGAGGCCACAGCCTGCTCTGACAGGGCTGCTCTCATCTGCACCCCCTTCTCCCCTTCTCTCCAGACACTGGGGCACCACCACCCTGTGGAGATGCCAAATCTCCTCCTAACCGCCCAGAAGCCTAAGCCAGTCTTCCCTGCTGTGTCCCCTCTCCCCACTCCCCACCCCCATGGAGCTTTATAAAGGAAAGGAAGGCTGTTTCCTGAATTGTTTCCTTGGGCACAGAATGGACGCACTTGTCTGACCATGCAGACAGCTCAGAGCAGGTACTTCCTCCCCAAAATCCCTTCAGCACCCCATGCTGTCACCCCAGCTTTCACACCAATAAAGCAGGCTGTCTCCAAGGCCCCGTTAACCCCCCTGACCAAGCTGTCTGGACATCCTCCCATCTGGCTGGCCCTGGCTGCAGGACCCTGCCCCCACCCAGGCAAGGATCTGTCTCCAGAGGCAGCATAGAGTCCTTCACATGGGCCACTGAGGACCCCCCACCCCATGCCCTTTGCATGTGACTCAGCCTTCACTGGAACACCCCCCCTTTGAGGACACCAGGCCTGGTCAGGCTGCCTCGCTCTGCGCACGTCCACGCATGGCTGGCCTGGCCTGTAACAGAATCCGTGCCATTGCGTCCAGCACCGCGTGGGCACAGAGCCCTTCCGAGCGCCCTATAGCCCAGGGCTGGGGGAGGTTGTCCAGCAGCCCTTTCCACAGGGGTGGGAGTGGTCCGCTACAAGAGCCACAGGTGGTGGAGTGCAGGAAATGTGGCTTGGGCACCAAAAAATGGAGATTTTTCCCTTTAACCTTAATTAAAGTGGAAAAGACACATGTGGCTACTGGCTCCCACTGGACAGCGCAGATTATGACAAAACCCAGCAGAGTGAGTGCTCCACAGCCACTGGATGAAAGAATGAAGGAACCTATGAACAAACGAGCTGATGGCACTTTATTGGCACTATTCTGTCTGGCATAGGCTCCTCCAGCTCTCAGGCTATCTGCACCATGACCTCTGATTCCTGGGACAAAGGCCTAAATATTCACTGAATGAATGAGTGAATGAATGAATGCAATGAATGAATGAATGCATGAATGAAGAATGAATGGACAGATGAATGAATGAATGAATGAATGAATGAATGAATGAATGAATGAATGAATGAATGAATGAATGAATGAATGAATGAATGAATGGGGATGGATGGATGGGTGGATGGATGGATGGATGGATGGATGGATGGATGGATGGACGGACGGACGGACGGACGGACGGACGGACGAACGAATGGACGAATGAACGGTGAACAGCTCAAATCCTCTCTCCCTTCCCCACCAAGCCAGAGGCAAGCCCTCATGGAAAAGAAAGTAGCCCGGTTCCTCCTTCTGGCTAAAGGCTCTGTCCGCACGCCAGTCCTGGGCTGTCTGCCTGGTGTCGCCAGCGAGCTCCAGCCGCCACCCTGTCTCCTGATGCCATGGAAGAAGTAGGGCAAGTCTGTTTGCTCCACACTCAAAGGAAAGGATTAGGGCTTCTCATTCCCCACAGTCGCAGCTCCTCGCCTCCCTGCTCAGGCTGCAGGTCCCCCACCCCCACCCCAGGAGATCTGAGGAAAAATTATAACTCATGAGGATGAATGTGAGATTCCATTATACATCAAACGTCTTTCATCCCCGACAGTTGGCTGTGATGCTCGCCGACTGTTATTCACGAGGCATCCTTCGTGTTCCTCAACCCCCCAGCCCCCGCCCGGCCCACTTCCCTGCAATGTAGGTCACGGAGGATTCTCCCTGTGCTCACTAGGTACGCCCGGGTGAGGGGGGTGGCACTGCCTGAAGCAGATATAGGAATTCTCTACGGGCACACAGGGCCCCGTGTTCTCGTACAGCTGAGACTCAGTCTCACAACTGCGGGGGGGCTATCCTGTGCAAAGTCCCTGGTGTGCGTAGGAGGGTAGGGGGGGAGGGGAGGCCTGACTTCTGGACCCAAGGAAGAGCTCAAAGCCACTGTCCAAGGGAGCGATGCCAAGGCAGGTCTGGTGCCCAGAACGGAAGCACATCAGTCCCATTGGGTACTAAGGCCTCCTTTAGGGGAGCATCCGGCTGAAAATCTACCACACCCCAGCTGCAGAGCCTGGAGCTGCTCGCTTCTCTCTCAGCCTCACTTTTCCAGCCTTAAATGGGGGCGATGCCAGTCCCTGCCTCACAGAGTGGTGTGGCTCAGATGCGTTCAAGGAGCTAAGGGGCTGGGCGCAGGGCCCGGCTGAGGAGCAGCTCTCACCACACAGACGTCAGCGATGTTCTCTGTCTGCAATTTCCCTCAGATACATAAACAAGTGCTTAGAACCTACTTGCTGCCCCTCTGTTCCGATGCAAAGGGAGGTGCCCCCTCTAGACACCATGCTGGGCGCTGGCGACCCAAAGGGGGTCGGACTCTGTACCTGTTCCAGGTCATAGGCTGGGTGATGGGCACATGATGTCAAATGCAGAGGTGTGGATGGTTTGCAGGTCTCGCAGGAGTCCTGGTGGCTGGAGAGCAGAAAGGGGACCTCTATCTGTGGGCCAGGTGTTTTCAAAGGTCAAGAAGTGCACAAGATCATGGGCAATTTGGGCAACAGCAAAAGGTCGTCAGTGGCAGGGGCACAGGGTGCCTGGGGAAGAACTGGCTGGAGATAAAAATGAAAAGACAATGTCTCGGCCAAATTGGACCTTCTCTGCTGTAAGGAGCTGAACCTTGTCCCCAGGATACAGAAGAGTTTTAAGTAAAGTTACTCTATCCTGGGGATGCCGCGTACACCTCCTACACTCACACGCACACACAAACACACTCACATACATATATATATATGTGTGTGTGTGTGTGTGCACAGACACAACCCTCCACATCCAAATGCAGATACATACACATACATATACAAACATGCAAACATAAATATACAGCCACATGTACACAAATACATGTTCATGCATATACACATGTGCAGACACAGTACCCCCCAAATGCACACTCCCCTCCACACACTCATGTATATACACAAATATACACACAGATGTACAAATGCACACACACATAACCTTCAAACACACATTCATATGTGTATAATAAACACATAGTACACAAGCAATGGCTCCTTGCTCTGGACCCTGAGCAGAAATGAGAGCCTCTAGACCCAGCAGCAGCACCACAGAGACTATGTGTCTGAGAACTTTAAGAGGCCTAGTGGCTGGTTGCAGGTTGTTTGGGAAAAGGAAATGTTTATTAACAAAAAGTTCCCTGTATGCATGCCCATGCACGCACGTGCCCACACATACATGCACCCACCCTCAAGATAAAGACAGCTCTGCAGAGATTCAAAATAAGGCCTGTGCAGGCTAGCCCCACTATACATGGCAACCAAGAAGACAGCAACAAAATCCCAGCACTTTGTACCTGCACAACTTGCCAGCTAGGTCCTCACCTTTTTAAAGGCAATCCCCTTCCCTCTCTATCACCCACATTTGAAAGGGAAGTGGGCCAACTCTGAGGATTCAGAGCTGTGGTACAGGAGGTGGAAGGGGTCAGGGGACCCCATGAAGGATGGAATAATCAGGGTGAGCAGCTCCCTTCCTCTTGCTCCTCAGCTGACATCCTCCAGAGCACAGACACCCTGAGCTGCTGGTCATTCATCATGAAGCTTGCTTATGACAGGTGAGTACAAAGATACCCAAGATGAAGTTCCTTCAGATAGCTGCATCTCCTACACAGGGTAAGCCTTTTCTCTGCAGGATGGTTCACACCAGCAATTAGACCCTTTCTTCGAAGAGAAAATGGAAGTTGCAATGGAAGGAACTTCAGGGACCAGAGTCAGACTGGAGGCGTCAGCTCTCGAACAATGCAAACTCAGTTATTTCCTTGGAAGGAGACCCACTTGGGTCAAATAAGCATTTCTCCTTGTCTACCAGAATGAAGCCCCATCTTGGCTGGGCCTGATGCATGAGCCAAGCATTGTTTTAAGACATTAGCTTGTTCTATCCCCATCCTGATACTAGATGGGAAAACTGAGGCACAGAGCAGGAGAGTGACTTGCTCAAGTTCACAGAGAAAAAGCAGGACTGGAACTCCACCAGGCCCAGAATCAGACTCTTACCCTGACCTCCCTTCTCAGCACATGCAGCCCCACAGCCCCACTGGGACATGGCAAGGCCACAGCACCTTCACAGGGCCCAGGAGAACAGTGGCACAGTTCCGAACAGCCCTGCACTGTAACATGGGGATGGCTGGCTGAGAAAATGTCTTAGCAAGAAGTGGCAACCAATGGGGGCAGATATAATGGTTTCCAAACGCCCCCAGGGGCCAACAAATCCAGCCAAGCTTGGCCTTTGTGTGACCACAATGGGGGTTGGGGGCATCATTCTGCTCAGGGCAATTCAGTCACGGCGCTTGACCACGGGTGCCAGTCTATGCCATCTTGGAAACCTTCCTGCCTGCAGACTCCAAGCCTGACTCAGCCCACCCACCAGATGCATGTGCTGGGGCTCAGAGATGAGAAGCACCTTCTCCAAGGCTACCCAGCAAGCAACAGGCAGGACCAGGAAGGACAGACAGATCTGTACCTCCCCACCTGACAGTTTCTAGGGCAGCAGGGGCCAGACGAACACTTTGCAAAATGACCCCCTGGATCTACCTACCTGTCACTAGCCAACAACAACAGCTCCCAGTACCCCAAAAAGTGCAATCCTAGGTCAACCTGATCTTCATCCCCACTGTCCCCACTGTCCCCGCTCATTCTCTCCGTTCACCTGTGATGGCGATGGTGTTTTAGACTTGAAGTGGGTGTCCCCCTGCCCCTACACCCACATTTCTATGCGGAAGCCCTAGCCCCAGAGGGATGGCATTGGGCAGTGTTTAGATGCGGTCTCAAGGGCGAGCATGATGGGAAGAGTATTCTTAAAAGAAGAGGCCAGAGCTGGCTCTCTCTCTGCCTACACTGGGTACCCCCATGCCCCTGCACTCAACATGGCCCCTAGCATACTAGTGGGGCTCCAGAAGCATGTGCTGAACTAATAGATCCCAGCTCATCTTTGCCTGGCTTCTGTAAGTAATCCTTGCTCATGGAAAAAGATCCCTCCTTCTTCATAGAGCCCCCAGTCTTCCACGTGCAAAGAAGCAACACCAGCTCCTTCCAAATGGAGACCAGGGCAGCTGGTCTGCACCGCAGCATCAACCAGAGTTTACTGGCATGATGGTCAGTAGCTTCCAGGCTGTGCTTCAGAGAGAAAATAAAAAAGTGACCTTGACCTTCAGGCCCATCAGCACAAGGGGGTGGAGGGAGAGACCACATCATGGAATTTGCTGTAGCAACTGAGTAAAGCACACGACTCTTCGAACCTCTCTTTAAATACCTTCCTGAGACCATCTAAACAGGGGCTGCCCCCCCATTCTTCCTAGTGCACTCACCCACCTCTCTCCTGGCTACTGTTTTTTAGCGTTACAACCGAGACTTCTTTAAGCATTCCACTCAGGTTCCATAAAAACCACCACCCTTTTTTCACACTTGCATTTCATAAGTTTATGGAATCTTCAAGTAAACTGTGCAATTACAGTCACACCTATAGCTAGCACAATCAGGTCTGGGTACAAACACAATGGGCTCCTGGTAAACACGGCAGCGACAGGAAAGAGCGCCTGACTCCCAAGGAGCCTATCAGGGTGACTCCCAGAGGCAGGGGACAGAGGGGTGCTGACCAACCCAGCCAAGCTGTTCGATAAGTCTCCCACCTTCTACAACTAGAAACCCGGGTCTGGTGAGGACAGATGATGTCACGGCATGCAAAACCAAAGCACAGAAAAGAGACCCACAATATCATTCCTTTGTGCTTAAATAAATACGATAGCATTACATGATGCTCCGTACTTTCTATGGCACCATCTGTTTGAATGTAAATATGCACAACAAAGATTGGAAAGATGCAAATTTGGGGAGCCACAGGGCTGGGTTGAAGGAGGGGGACCTGACACGTCTCTGTAAGGCATCATTTCTGGCCAGAAGAACATATGTAAATGTTAAGAATGTAATCGACTTTTCTTCAACCAACAAGATTAACAGGAGAGTTCAACACCAAATACGCCCAGAGCCTGATAAGTACATGGCTTTTTAAAAACAAACAAACAAAAAACACAAAAATCAACACTCAAAATGAGAGACGTTTGGCTCCAGCCCTCAGGCAGGGCGAGCTAGTGGAGGGCCTGATCCGAGGCACCAGGAGCTTGCCAAGGAGCAGAAGCAAGAAGCAGTCGTGGATTCATCACCTACATCAAGGTCAGCATGCACACTCCACAGCCAGATGCTCTGGGTCCTTGATTTGCTCTCCGTTTACCAGGATACCCTGGACCTCAAACAACGCACCCGTGGTACCCGGAGGTGCCCTCCAAGGCAGCGACATTGATCAGCTGCCGTTGGGTTCATGCGCTGAGCATGCCTGTTTCCATCGCTCACTTGCCCTGCTTAGTGGGTCCCAGCAAGGGACAGACTCATATGCTGTGTGCACTGTGCTCGCTCCCCTCCCCCCAGGTGAGAGGAGGTGGACAGAGAGGCCTGCAAGGGTGCCCATGGAGGTGGCACCGAAGCTGAGACTGGAGGGTGGGGGCGAGTGAAGGCAGGAGGGAAGATGCGTCCCGGCAGAGAGGGCTGCGCCAGGCTGAATGCAGAAGGCAAGACCACGGGCATGAGCTACAGAGAAGCCCCCGGGCGGGCATGGAGAGGTGGGTGACCCAGAGGAGACTGGTTCAGCCAGATCTGCAGCCCAGCTCCATAACCTCAGCTCTTCCCTTAAGGGAGTGGGAAATACCCAGGCTGTCTGGCTTTATCGGGTACATGTCTTCTGCTCATCCCAGCTGAAAACACTGGCTTCATCACTGTGTTTCCAAAATGGCCTTTGTTTTCTCTGTTCTCCGTGAGCCCTGCAACATTTGTGCCAAGCCCCCGAGAAAGCCAGACACCACAGCTGCTCCCGCCTGTCACGATCAAGTCCCAAGGACAGCCTGGCTAGAGGCCGGCTCCCCGTCTGCGCTGCGCAAACCCTCGGTCTGCTGGGCCGGTGGAAACATTCCCCAAATGTTTTTCTGTGCAGTTGAGGCGCCTGCTTGGAAAACCCCTGCTGCAAGCATTTCTTTCTCCCAGGCAGCTACACCCAACTGTGTCTGCTGCAAGATTCTGCGTCACCAAAGGGATATCCCCAGCTAATATGACAGTCAAAGGAAATGGAGGATCTGGGCTGCTGGAACTCATGGTGATCACATCCCATAGGTGTGCTCCTTCCTCCACCATCTAATCAAGTCCCTTGGATGGATGAATATAAATACTGTTGTCCTGACTCCTGGCGAACCCGTAAACAAGCTGATGGTATCAGTTTTCGGAGGTCACGCTTTCCAAAAGCAGATAGACACCAGAATTTTTGTTTTCATTTCAAATGAACACATCCCACTGGGTAGGGATAAAATTAATGACCTCAGAAGGAATCAACCTGCCTGTGGGGGGAAAAAAAATCAGAAAATCTTATCATTGCCACTACCCTAACACAATCTGAGTGTGCTGTGTGGCATGCTATTTCTACCTCAGCGCCTTTTTCTCATTTCTTAGAACAAAGCTGTTCTAACATATCCTTTTGCATGCACCGAACATCAGTGTGACTGGGCTTTAAATGGCAGGGGATAGATCACCGCCCCGAAATTACTGAAGCTGAGAACACATAGCCTCAAGATCAGACCCAGAAACTCTTCTAAGACACTCATCCAATCAACTTCCTACCCAAACCAAGTTCTTCCTAAATGGCAGGTATCAACCTGCTCAGTTGATGAAACAAGAATATGGAGACCTGCACTGGTCTCAGGCAAATCCACTGGAAGAACTGCAGCCAGTTCTATAATACCCTTGCTAATGAGGATGAAAATGGCTTTGCCTACCTTTCCATTTTGTTTCAACAACCCCTCTCTTGTAACCAGAGAGAGCAGCCTTTTCTAGGAGTTTGCACCTTTCCTGGAGACCCCATGGCCGGCTCCTTGTTTACCCAGCTGTCTGCCCTCCCCAGACAAGTCATCGTAATTGTGGTTAGGGTCTAGTTCCGAGAACAAGATGGCCCCAACTCTGCCTCTCCCCCTTCTAACACCTGGTCGAGGGCCAGTCATTTCACCTCCTGGAGCCTCAGCTCTTCCATGTGAAAATGGGTCTGTGGGAGCACCCAGCTCCCGGGGCTATGGCAGGGACGCCATGAGCGGTGCAGGTGCTTGGCACAGCGTCTGGCGAGGGGCACGCCCCAGGCGAGCGTCACTGATGACTGTTCTTGTTCCATGCAGAACACCTGACCTCTCGTCCCACTCACCTAGGCTCTGCACCCAGGCTGCTGCTCCACCCTCAGGGATTCTGGCTCTCAACCTTTGCCCTGTACTCCACCCAGGCCCTGTATGTCGCTCACATCATGGGTACTTTGCACCTCCTCGGAGAGGCTTCTGGAACCCCTGTGTCTAATCCCTCTGTGAAACATTCAGGAACTCCTCCAGCCCACCCCCAATCTAGCGGGCTCTATTCAACATTATTTCTCAGGCTCCCCCACAACCCAGGCTAACTCACACTCTTTCGCCTCCCAAGAGGCATGCATGCTTGGCACTGGGGCCTCCGGAAGGTGAGCTGTAAAATCACACAAGCATCAAGTCACACCAAAGACACCCAGACGCCCACAGACGCCTGACTGCTGCCCTTCCATGAAGCCTCAGGCAAAACTACTGGGTGGGGGGGGGGGGGGAATGGGGGGGGAAGGAGAGAAGTGACCCTGGGGGCAGCCATTAGCCTGGGGCCCGGGACTGGTTGGGAGAGGCCAGACCATTCTGCTCTGTGTCTTGATTCAGGTGCTACAGACACCTGTGTGTTCAGTTGGCAGAAATGCACTAGTCTGCAGTATGGTTGTTCATTTCAGGAGGTATGTTACATTCCAATGATGTTTAATCAAAAAAAGGCAAAGCACCAACAATCTGCCTCAGTTGCCTCCTCTGTGAAATGGTCCCAGGAGGCCGCTGTACTCAGTGCTGAGGCTCCGCTCCTGCTGTCTCTTGGTCTCTGGCCAACATCTGTCCACCTCATTTTCTAAAGGTCACGAGTCAGAGGTCCCCCTGGGCTCGGCTCCGGGGCCTTGTGTCTGTAGCCGATGGAGTTCTGGTCACACAGCAGTGTGACGACACACTTAAAAATGGCTCAGAGGCTAAAGTTTGTGTATTTTACCATAATCAAGGGGGGGGGGCGGGGATATGGATCTTCTAATACTGAAGATCAATTCCTCATGACTGGTGAGAAAGGCATAAAGTTGTACCACCGAGGCTTGAATTTTTTTAAATGTTCACCCTAAGGCATGGGAAGATGAGTGAACAGCAAAAGCTGTTAAAAGAGAAAACTAGGCTACATTCTCCGTATTTGGCAAAAAACACTAAAACACACAAGGACTTAAACAAAGACTAGGAAGAAACAGGCATAATGGCAGCACTACTGCTTTGGAGAGGACGATTCCTGATGATTCCTTCTATCTTTCTACATTTTGAATAGTTCACATCCATTAGTCATGATACTGAATGAAAATAACTTTTTTTGAGGCCTCTTGGTCCAGCTCCTTCCCTTTATACAGTCTGTCTGAGCCTAAAGGTTTGTTTCCCTCTAGACTCCTCAGTCTCTCAGAGACAACAGCCTCCCCCTCATGAAAATCAGCTCCAGCCCTTTCTCCTGCTGAGCTCAAATCCAGCTTCCAAATCTTTTCCAACACAGATTCTGGGCTGTTCTACCCCAGAGAAGTACCCCTTCTCCTCCCTGCTCTCTCCTCCTTTGCCTTGGGGCTGCTCCTAAAGCTCCAATCCAAAGGCTGGATGCTGGGGAGACACTGAACTGTGTCCGTGCTCCCGACTTGGCTCTAAGCCATGGGGCAGGACATGCCAGAACAAGCCTGCGGCCCTTTGGCAGGAACTCACTCCTGACGTCCTCACAGGTGGAGACCACCAATCTCCAGGCCAAGCAACCAGGCAGGCGAGACGCCTGTGATAAGGGAAGCTTCCTACCTGACAGCTCACATGAGCACGGCCTGGGCTGACCTCCCCAGGTGCAGGGCCCAGGCCTGGGTACCGGATGAGATGGTGACTTCTGATTTCTGCAGGAAGTACGGGGAGCACTTCCAAACGCCTTTGGTCGTCACCCTCCAAGTGAGTCCAAGAAACCAGTTATTAGCTTTCACGGCAGCCAGGTCTCTCCTGGTGTAATTTTAAAGTAATTAAGGGTTATCTGATTTCAGTGTTCTTACAGGGAGATTAATCTTTCTGTTGGCTGGTTATGGATGCTCCGTAGACCCCCAGGTGAGAGGAGCTTAGGGTTCCGGGCCCCAGTTTATACTGCAGACAGACAGACACAACACTGGGGACATGTGGCTCCTCATTGGGAAGGTTTTTGTGGGCCCCTGGGGGACACAACCAGGAGCCGAGACAGCTCAGGCCATATGACCCAGCGAGCTGGCAGCACCAGCTGAGACAACTCAGAGAACTTGTAGCTCATGGGCGATGTCCAAGTTGTGTCAGGTCCATAACTGCCACAGCTGGGGCCATCTCCACAACTCAGTGAGTAAGGAGGAGGTGGGCAACAGAGCCCAGTATCTGTCCTCAGGAATATGCTGAAAATTCAAGGCCATGTGCCTGCCATGTGGGCAACGAATGCTGCGCCACCGTGAGAGGTCTGAGTGAGGTGGTACCTTCCAAAGAGTCGGCAACAAGGGTGGAAACAGCAATTGTTGTATTACTGTCACTGGATTAAAGACTTTTATGTGCCAGGTATGATACTACACATTCAGATGTCTGATCTCATCCTTGTTAATAACCATGTGCCAGATACATATGCCTGGCTCAGCTTAGAGAGAAGAGGAATTTACTACGATGATCAGGGCAGGGGAAAACATTCCAGTGACACACACCGGGAGCAAAAGTGATAGTGTACAGAGCACAGGTGGCACCATGAAACATGACTTGGAACACTTTTAGTGCATTTAAGGAAATGCTAAGCTATGGTGATCATGGTATTTTAAATGAAAAAAGGAACCAATATTCAGTGAAGAAAAAGAAAAGTGTACCCTGCCTCCCACCATATACATAAAAACTAATTCTAGATTAATCTGTTTTTAAAGCACGAAGACCTTTAATTATTAAGGTGTGAATTAAGCCACTAGTTTGGATCTGACCACAGAAGTGAAACTTCCATAAATGTCCCAACAAGATGGAGAGGCTGGAGGCAAGGAGAAAATAGGAAATGACTCCAAACAGGATTATAATGTTTCTAGTTTAAGAAGAAGCTCTTGCAAAGGCGAAGATCCTGGTGAAAAAGGAAAGCACGCAAAGAAGTGGGGTCGTGCGCAGAAGAAGCACAGGTGGCAAGGAAGCCACCAGCTCCGGGAGTGAGAGTCCAGGTGACTGATCCCAAATACTGCTGGGGAGTCCAGGTCTGGGTCAAGCCAACCTGGATACCTTGCTGGTGTGGCCCAGGGTCACCTTGCTGGTGCGCTCCCCCAGGTCCTGGCCACAAGACGTGACCTGACCACAGGCTGCCCGGGACAGGCCCAGGGCAGGATCCCCGGCAGACACACACTCAGCCACTGTCTGGGGAGACGAATGCTCACACATGTGTGGCTTCAGGGTTAGGAGCAGGGCTCTCCGGAGGCCTTTCAGATAAGACAGGGTGCTCCATCCCCACCTGGGACCTCCTGAGTGGACCTGGGACAGGAGAGAGGACATGGGGTCCAGCTGGCTCCTCCTCCTGCCCAGCATTCACTTGGCCCTGCTCACAACCTGGGGAACCTTGGGGAGCAGCACATGACAATGATGTATACAAGGGACAGCTATGCAAGGAGCTGTCATCACAGAGTGGCTACTATAGACTATGTCCACCTTCACTTCTGGGAACAGGGAGGATCTGCGAAGCTAAGTTCATCTAGTCATTCACTCATCCGCTCACTCACTCAAAAAGTATTTATGGGGCATCTACAAGTACCAGGCCCTGCCATAAAACGCTGGGGACATCAGGGAGACGATGAACAAAAAACCCTGATCTTTCCAGCAGGAAGAGACAATAAACAAAATAAATATGACATTAGATTCCAACAAGTTAGATTCCAAAAAGTTCCAGGGAAGACATAGACGGCAGGAAACAAGAAATAAAATTGTGGGTGGGGAGGGAGCAGGGACACCGACAATGAGGATGGGATAGCAGAGGGTGACTTCCAAGCAAAGGTCAGAAAGAAGATTAAGATGTGGCTATTTGGAGCATCCCAGCAGATGGCCTGGTCAGGCAAAGTCCTCCAGGGCTGTCCCGGCAGGACCCAGGTGTGAAGCAAGGGGGTCAAACTGTCTCTGCGGTTGGATCGTAGCCCCTGCGGGACACCAAGGCACCCTGATTGTCCCCAAAAGGGGCATCCATTGCATCCGGTGCGGTAGCCTGCCTGCTTCCTCTGGTCCCAGGGAAGAATCTCCTGAGCAGCACTGGATAAGGCCCGGACACACACAACCCCACCTTGGGCCCACAGGACAGAGCTGAGGATAGTCACAGGGTCCCTAGGGAGGCACAATGCTATTTCCAGGATTTAAAAAGTCCCAGAAGAGAAACTGCAAATAAGCTGGGCAATGGATCAGGTGGGCTCCAGCTCTAGGTCTGGCAAGAGAGGTCGCTGGGGAAACTTTTCAGAACTGGTGACAATCAAGGTGACAGTCAAATGTCTCCAAGACGTGTGCAGGCACTCCACCCCACCCCTCCAAGGTGAGTGCTTCATGACTTTTCACTACCATCTAATGAAGTTGTCTGTCGTCAGCATGGGGACAAGCAGGCAAACCGGATTCTGGGGTCCAAAATCTGAGGTCCATTCAGTCGGAATGTCCATTCCAACACATCTGAGCTGTGTGCACCCCTGTTGGCCCTTCACATAGCTGCCTTTGGCCTCAGCGTCCTCATCTGCAAAAGGGACTCCCCGATTCTGGTAAAGACGACAGATGCAGATGCAAATACAAGCAAAGCACCCACCTGGTGCCCACAGCCAGCCAGGGTGCCACAGTGTGGCAGCGAGCATGTCATAGTATGGCTTTACAACTATGTGCAGGGCAATTGTTTCATTTTAGAGGACAAACCAGACACACGTAAGCAACTTTATGAGCCATTTCTAAATACAGATGGCGGCAGAGGTGAGATAATCAACAACTAGCCCCAGCTAGCAATTTGCCACAGGAATGAATGTATCTTAGTCAATGATCTTTTTCCGCCTTTCCTCCTGGTGGCACAGTTGGAACCAGCTACTCCAGGAAAAGCCAGGATACACGGTTTGCCCTCCAGAGTTGAGTTAACTTGGAAGGAGAGGGAATGAGTCTTGAACCCATGACTCAAAGCAAAGGGCAGACAGCAGGTCTGCAACGGGTCTCAGGGCAAAGGATCTACTTGCAAACAGTCACGCGTACACGGGTGCTGACGGGGAGGGCCTGGCAGCTAGTTAGTGTCTCCTGGGGCAAACAACTGTCCCCCACAGACAAGCTAACGTCAGCCTGTGGCGGAGGCCCCACCACAGGGTGAACAGAAGAAGGGAAGTGGGCAGAGCGTTAGGACAGGCACTGGGTCAGGCTTGCCTCTTCTAACGGCTAACCTAGGGTGGCAGGGGGACCCTTCCTAAAGGCAGGGGTTGTAAGGATCAGCTCAGACAGAGTATGCACAGAGAGCACCTGCCGTGCGGCACTGCCACAGCGGAGCGTCTGGAGGAGGCTCCCCCTCCATCACTCGGTGATATTTCCATTTCCCGGTGACACAGACGTCTCTGAGGTAGCAGTCACAGGCCCTGGCTAAGGGAGAGGCGTGGGAGGGGGGCGGGAGAGGCTCCGCTTGCTCTGCTTCTCCACGAGGGAGGGAAAGAGGGAGGGAGCCAGGGAGGGAGGGGAGCTGAGGAACGAGGCAGGCTTTTGTGAGCAGGAGGCAGGAGATTCAAGTGAATTGTCAGGGTGTCAAGCTGCAGCGAGGGTGCTGGGTGAGCCGCTGAGTCAGGCGGCTGCATGGATCCCACAAAAGATGAGCACTCCCACCAAGAGAAATCTGTTTGACTTTAGAAAAGTACAGGTTACAGTGATACTCACTAAACACCCCACCTTCCCGCTCAACAGACGGCAGACATGAGTAACGGGAAATCCATCAAGGTCCCTGCGGGATCCGCCACTTGGAGTGGGGCTTCCCGAACCCCTCCGTGGATCCCTGTCCTAGGAGGCCCACACACCCCATCCACTCTGCCCTCTGGCCTCTCCGGAGTCAACCTCCTCTTGAGCCACATGCCCTCCACCACACTTGGAGACCTGCGGATCCTGAGCGTCCCAGGTACTGCTCACCTCTGTGCCCCCATCCATCAGGAAAACAGCTTCCTGCATCATCCTCCCTCCATGGGCCCACCCCAGAGGGTTTCAACATCATGACCACAGGAAAAACTTGCTGATCCTCCTAACACGGTCCACATACCACTTTCCCCCTCACAGACTCCACCACGCATATTGTGCTGCATCAGGAAGGAATGATCTGTTTCATCACTTGGCATTAGAAGGACTTCGAAAGCCAGGACACAGTCCATTCACCTGATTTAAGAAGGATAGACACAGATGGGAGGAAAGGGGGGAGGTGAATGCCTGACATGAAAGTATATGCTCGATAAACAATATGTGACGTGAGGAAGGGGCATGAACTAAGCCCCCCCCCCCATAAGCTAAGCAGTGACCAGCATCAGGCGGAAGCTTGAGGCTCCGACATCATGTGTGTCGATGAGAGGGGAAGCCCAGCTGAGCAGTGATTCCAGGAACAGGTGCATGGTCAACTAGAATTAGCAAAAAGTCAAGGAACTACCACATCTTCCCACACTGACACAAAAGCATCTCTTTCTTGGAATTGGCAGGAGGTGTGAGGACAGAAGGCCAACTGGAGCCCACACCCCCTGCAAGGGTGACACAGGCACAACCACAGGTGGTGGCCTCTCTAAGAGCCTGACCACTGTCTCCATTGACTTCTTGAACCTCATCCGGAACTTGTCAGCATGGAATGGGGGAGCGGTAGGGCCATGGGACACAGGGACCTTGGTACTTTCAGAGTGAAGGGAAGAGTCTCCCCTCTGAGGCCAGGGAAGAGCCAAATACAACTATTTCCCTTAAAAATATCATTTTTCTATGAAGTTGTCACATGAGTGTGGATGATATTTTCCTAACATTTTATCATGAGAATTTTCAAACATAAAGGAAAGTTGAACACTGCTACAGGACCCACCTATAAAAGGCTAAAATGTTAGAGACTGACAATAAAAAAATACTGGCAAGGATGTGAAGTAAAGCAGCCAGACATCTCACTGACCACACCTATAAGTGTGCCGGTACAACCACTTCAGAAAACTGTTTGAGCTACATACAAGAAAAGTCTACTACAAACCAGTGGGTTTATGATATATTCCCCCAGAGGCCTATCCAAGCATTCTGAGCAATATCATTCATAGCATCCAAAGAATGGACACAATCTGAATGCCCACCACCTGCAGAAAGGTGTAACTTAAGAGTAAATATTAGCTAGTCACAAAAAGGAATAACTTCCACCTCAAACTATGTCTGAGTCTCATAAGCATAACAGTGAACTAAAGAAACCATGCAAGAAAGGACACACGTGGTATGATTTCCTTTTCTACAAAGGTGAAAGCTGAGAAAAACCGTATAAAGGACAGTCAGAAAAGTGAACTCTGGGGAGGAGACAAAGGGGGTGGTTGGAAGGGGCCCAAGGGTGGCTTCCAGGGTACAAGTAACATTGTGGTTTCTGGCCTGGGTGGGAGGAACAGAAGTGATGATTTCATTGATCTAATCATCAGGACTGCCTGCTAATTACATAACAGTTTGTGAAAAAGAAGAGACAGAGTCATACAGGGGGACCCCCAGACTCCTCACCTAGATCCTACAAAGAAAGTCTTATTTTACTGGTCTTGTTTTCCCAGATCTCTATCCATTCATTTAGTCATCCATCAGGCACGGTCCTCACTGATGATGGTGGTGAATGATATTCTGACTTGCAGGCCATGGGGCCAAAGCTTCTCAGGTCACTCGGCCTGGCTTCCCCTATGAGGACTCTGCCAAGCCAAAGTCACCCACAAATATACCTTGCCCATCACCTTGTTTCCACCCCAGCCCCCCCTACCTCCACCCTATTTTGCATAGAAGAACTAGGAGGGAAGAATTTCGAATTCACAGGTTTTCTGAATTCTATCTACAGACCCAAAGATGAGAACTACTGGGAGTTAAGAATTTGCTTTTATTCCCCTTACTTTTATTCCTAATATTTGGGGAAAGGAA
>PVHY01009285.1:0-57219 GCA_004024945.1 Uropsilus gracilis | reverse complement strand
TGGCTCAACATGCATTTAAAGGTGGTATTTTGTCTTTAGACTCATGATTGCAAACTATTTCTCACTTCTCTTTAGTTCTCTCGCTTTGATTTTTATTTTTCTGGCAGCAGAAAACTTCATAGAAGTTTTAGGTTAGTACTTCGAACTGAATTACTACTGCAAATCCCTTTTGACTCGTAAATAACTGCACTGTGCCTCCTGCAGTTTCTGAGTTTTGCTGGCTTCCTTGTTGACCTTAGCTGTGTTGTCAGCTGATCTCAAAGTCTGTGACTCATCGGTCTCTGGACCCTGGAGATCACTGAATGCACTGCTGGAGAAAGGCACTGTCAGGTGGGGTGCTTGTAAATCTACAATGTTGGTGGAAAGCGGAAGTGGGCTTGTGCCCAACCAGTTACCGGAAACGGTTCCTGTGGAATATTGTGTGCACTGGCAGTGAACAGATGAAGTCCCATGCTGGTTTAATGCCACATCCTAACAGCTTGGTACCTGCAGTGAGTAACAGTATAGAAGGATGATCTACTTCTTCATGTGGATTTGGTTCAAGTTGAGCCTGCAGTGTGGAATCAATTGACTGTTGTACTAGAAACTATGAAAGATGTGTTCAAGGCAAGCAAAGGGAACTCTGCTTCCAAGAGAGACAGATTTGTGCCAAAGAGACAAAAGGAGAGACTGGAACGATTTTCTCAAGTGGCCAGAAGGGTGAGCCTTATTGAAATGGTGGCTCTTGTCTCTCTTGCAAGACTGATTGTGAGCTACTGTCTTACAGTGGGGAGAGGAAGCACAGGAAGATATAATCAGATTTCAGATATCGAACCGTGTTAGTGACATACTCATTTTAGAGAGAGATTTTTAAAGTTGTTTTCAAAATACAGTCTTATAAAATGAGAGTGAAAAATTGTTTCTTTACTTGGAAGGTTGTCCCTTAGGTTTCATGTAACTAAGAACACTTCCCTGTTTTCATGTCTTTGGTCTGATACATCCAAAGCATTAAAATTATAGTGCATTCGTTGCAACCTTCAAAAGAATAGAATTCTGATGTGAGTGGACATATCATATTAGCATTTATTTTGGTTTTCCCATCAATCATAACTGAGTGGCACTGGTCACTCCCATGGCAAAAATTGGCGAATTGCATGACTATAATTCAGTCCTGTTGAAATTATTTGGCCAGTATTCCGAGGTCAAAATACTAGCATCATCACATGGTCATCATTCAATATCCCTGTAACTAAGTTCCTTTATTTTATTTTATTTATTTATTTATTTTTATAAATGACACAAAATTACCTTTATTTTAAATTTTCATATAAATATATATATTTTACATCATCATATCCTCTGGGGTTCTCCCACCACCATATCACTGGTGAACCATCATCTTGATTTTTGTGCTCATCCCTTCCCTGATTTCTCTCTCTCCCTCCCCCTCACTAACTGGATGCTTTAATTCTGTTGTCAGCTTGTTAATTTTGACTTTTTCTTGACCTTTTGTTTGTTTTTCCTCTCTATAAGTGAGACCACATGGTTTTGGTCTTTTTCTTTCTGGCTTATTTCTGCTAGCATGATCACTTCTAGATACATCCATGTTACCACAAATGCATCAAATTTGTCTTTTTGAGAGCTGAATAATATTCCATTGTGTACATATACCACAATTTTTTCATCCTTTCATCTGTTTTGGAACATTTGGGTGGTTTCTGAGTCCTGGCTCTATTGCTGCTATAAATATGCAAGTATGAGTGTCCTTTTGTATTAGTGTTTTTGTATCCTTTGGGTATATTCCCAGGAAGGGCATTGCTGGCTAGAATGGCAGTTCCATTCAGTAGTTTGAGGGTCCTCCACACAGCTTTCCACAATGGCTAGACCAATTTGCATTCCTACCAGCAGTGTAAAAGTGTTCCTTTCTCTCCACATCCATGCAAGTACTTGTTATTGCTCTTTTTTTTTCTTTTGATATGGGTCATTCTTACCCATGTGAGGTGGTAGCTCATTGTGGTTTTGATTTGCATTCCCCTGATTATTAGTGATGTTAAGCATTTTTCATATGTCTGGTGGCTATTTGTATTTCCTCTTTGAGAAGTGTCTTTTAAACTCTTCTTCCCATTTTTGATTGGGCTTTTTGCTTTGGGGTAGGTGCAGTGATCTCCTTAACACTTTCCCCTTTTAAATATGAGAGAATATGCAGTCAGCAAGGATGGCATTTAGTACTGAGCTCAATAGTGTTAAAAGATAAATGGAGACAGTAAAATGTTAACCAGTATTTGAACAAACATGAATTCTTTTTTGTTTAACTTCATTGATGTTTTATTAGTTAATAGTAATTAATCAGTGTTGATTGTGACATTAGTTTGACAACTTTACTGAACAAATATAAGATCTTAACAATGGGATCTAGATGCTGGATTGATGGGAACCTTTTGTATTAGCTTTGCAACTTTTCTGTAAATCAAAGTATCTGAAAATAAAGTTATACTTATTATAATGAAAAAGTCTATGAATGTGAGTGTAACCTGAATCTAGGAATAGTATATTTAAGAAGTGATTATGATGATATTTACACAAAGATGAAGGCAGAGAAACATCAAAATGGATCCATTTGCAGATTTGCGTAATGACTAAGAACATTGGTTTTACTTTGGGAATATGCTATATATAAGTGAAAACAGTTTCTTTTCTTTTGATTCTTACCACAATCCCCATATTTCTGGTCTTTTTCTTTTAAAAAATTATATGAATTATTTATTTATATGTATTTATATTGTTTATATATTTACATATAATTTATCTATTATATATTTTACATGCAAACATGGATTCTAACTGGGCAGAAGTATGCCAGTGTTGGTTCGCAGGAATGGGTTCCACTTGGAAGGGGAGAAATTAAATGATTTAGTTGGTCATTGTGTAGGTGGTTGTTTATTTAGGAAAGTGCTACTGGCCTTTTGTGATTGGTCATCCATAGGTTTCGATTTCTTAACTTGGAGGCATTTACAGGCAAGGCTGGGATTTGCTTACATAAGCTGCTAAAGCATTCGGTCTACCTCGGTCTAATGGCCTCGTTGTTTTAATGAATTTAACAAATATGGCAAGACTAAGAAGACAGTAGCACAAACATGTCCAGTTGGAGTTTGTATTTGTTTGGTCTTGTTAGGAGAGGTAGGTGACTTATAGCAATGCCTCAAAAACCTCTGAATTCCAAGAAGGCTGTATAGCCAATGACAAATTTAACTCTGAGAGCTAGAATATGTGTTTTTAAATAAAAAACAGAAGGAATCCTTGTGTCATCAGTATCTTGTCATCAGTGCCTATAGTATACCTATTCTTATTTTGTAAGATTTGAGACATGATATTGCTATTTTAAATGATCTGGGCCTTACAGTTTTGCTCTGTTGCTTCACTGTGTGTTATGGGATGGGGTTGCTGTCTAAGATTTGGCATCTCTGGCCCATGAATGGGCTAATGTCTGTTCTGAAATTACCTCCCTTTCAGCCCTTGCAGCTCAAAAATTTTGCCAAAAAACTCTTAAAGAATGCTGGGGGTCCCAGTTGTGGTTTCCCCTGTCTTTTTGGAGCAGTCACAAAATTGGGTCAAAAGGGGCAGAAGCCTCTAACCAACAAGTCATAGGTCCACATCACCCATGCACACAGCAGTTGCCAAAGTCACAAAGCAATTTAAACAACTGGGTTTTATTAACAAGGGAAATTAGGCAGGAAAACGAAAAGTCCTTCAAACCACAAGTGGCAGTTACTTTACCCCAGTCACCATTTTCAGTCCCAAAGTTACCAAAGACGCATGTCCATGATGGTGCCCTTTGCCCCTCCAGACCTGAGGCAGGCACTCTGCCAAGTCCAGTCTTTCCGTATTGTCTTCTGTTTGTGTCATCTCTCTCCAGTGTTCCACGCTGCTCTGTCTCTACAAGGCTCTTCAAATTTCTTCTGCAATTGCTGATCCCAAATCAGCTTTCCAAATATGCCACCTTGCTGTGGCTCCTTGTGCTTCCTTACCAGGAAGACTTATTGTCTTCGGCGGCAGTGTCTGGCCAAAACCACCAGGCCTGCCCTCAGCAGCCCCTGGTCACTTCCAGTCTGTCATTCTGGTCTCTGACTCCTCAATGACGATGTCTCTGCTGATCACTCTCCCACCATGACTCCTTCCACCAACAGCTCACTCTCCCAGGGGCTTCCCTCAGCCAGAGCACTTGGGACTGTTCTCTCAGTCTGCCATTCTCATCTCTCTCTCTTTATTCTTTCTCTCCCCTTGCTCCTCCTTTTTATCCCCCATTTCCCACTTCTCATTTTCTCTCACAGGGTCTTTCTCTCACATGCCACCCACCAGGGTATTTTGGTGTCAATACAATTTTCAGCTGTGTCAATACCCTGTATCAGTAATGCTGGTTCTTCTTGGCTGTAGTGTGGCCATTACAGAACTCAGCAAGAAAACCTGACTCATTCCTACCAGGACACCTTTTCCAGAGAAAGGTTATCATTTCATCAGGTGCACGATAGGTTTCTTAATGTAATGGCTACCATTTTAGTGCCATTTGGGGAGCCCAGTTTTGTTTTCCTATTTGGTTCCACCTGGGCAATACAACTGATTTGCTGAGAAATTTTATACTAAATGAATGTGAGATTTTGTCAGAAGGGTTGTAACCTTTCTAAAGATGATGACCTGATTTTTTTCTTTATTCATGTGTTAAGTTACACTGAATGATTTTCATACATTAACCTGGCATTTATATGGTGACACCTAGTTGTTTATGAAGTATTGTCTCACTTACATAGTGATAAATTTTATTTGCTGTTATTTAAAGACTAGTACCTATATTCATAAATGGGATTAGTTTGTACATGGACTGTGATAGCTGTAGGATTTTAGGAGTTGATTTCAGAATTTCTGAAAGAAGTTGTGTAAAATATGTATTGTTTTTTGATGGTACTTTTAAATAAAGTTAACACCACCTGCAACTTGCTCTGTGGAAAGTTTTTATAACTGAACATTTAATTTTGTCAATAAAGTAGGTAGTAAATACACTAAAATAATCAATAAAACAAGTTTAATAAATTCATGCATTTAGATTTCCTTTTGTTTCTGTATTTTCTAAATTGAATTGTTCAGGAATTTGTCTATTTTATTGGCAATTTTGTTTATTAGCATAATGTTTTTCCATAATGCTCCAATGTTGTCCTTTTTGCAAAAGTAGTAGTAACTTCTAAGAGTCTTTCTTTTGTTCTGTATTGAAAACTTGTTTTCTAGTTATTTTGAATTAATCTTGCTATAGATTTTTCCAGTTTTATTAATATTTAAGAGCACAGCATTATCTATTTTCTGATTTTTTTTATAGCTCATCAATATCTGCTCTTGTTTTGATTGGCTGAATCATTTTAGTTTGCTATATTAAGGATCTACTGCATACCAGCATTAGGGAATTGCAGCAACTAATGGTAACTGTTATTGGAGAAACTGCTTATTAACTGTCCCTGTGTTGCAATGAGAAGGAGGAACTTGGAAAGGTCACTGGCCTTGGCTGGGATCAAATAGTTATCACGGCTGATCAGGGATTCGGAACTGTTTGATTGCTGAACTGTGAGCGTTCTACTCCATCATGCTGTCTCTACATGAAAAAGCTTCTGTTTGAAGAGATAGATTTGATTTCTCTTCTCTCCATATTTTTTCTGCCCTTCCAATGTCACTTATGTGCTTCTCTAGGGAATATACTCAATGCCTCTGTCAAAAGAGACCTCTTCTAAGTTAAATCTCCATTAGACACACAAGTCCTCTTCAAAGTTATTACTAACTTGATCTTACCAAACATTGTTTAATGGAACCATGACAAAGGTTCTGGTTATCACAAGTCTCCAGAGGAGGCCTAAGAACATAATTTCAGTCTTAGAGATACTACAGCTAATTACTAAATACTTACATTAACTCAAAAATGGAGGAGTCCATTGCCATGGTTTCTAGTGATTTATACGTAACTCTCCAAAGCATGCTGGGCAGTGTAAAACAGCACCTGTAGGACCATACTCATCCTTTTCTCCATTATAAAAACCCCACAAGAGAAGGACTATTATTTTCCAAATTCACACAGTGAGTTGTAGGTTGGAATACATACTTTCTTTCTCTAAAACTCAAGCTTTTTTTTTTAACCACACCCACCTGACTTTTCACTAAGTTGTTTACAACTTAGTTGTTTATTAATTGCCAATTATTTCTGGTCTATTAGTGTTTGGGGGATGGGTGGTAAGAGTCAACAATAAAATTTGTTATGAATTTTTCCATAGAAAAGAAAAACAGAGAAATGTCCATGTTAATAATAATATATATATTCTTACACATTAAATATACACTAAAATGGAAAATTTGATTAGGAATGTTTTACTAAATCAAAATGTCAGGTTGTAATCAATGAAAAATATTTGAAGTCACTCCCTCCATGACTAAATGTTTTGAAAGTAGATGATTTAAAGCCCTGGGTTCAGTCCCAACCCACCTGTACTTCATGAAGATCACTTACATGAAAGCTAAAGATGATCTCACCCATTTCCAGAAAACCTGTTGAGTAAAAGACCCCGACAGTGTGTGCAGAATGTAAGACTCACTCTTCCCTATGCCATTTTTCCTGTTAGATCTTTGGTTTCACATCTTGATTATAAACTTGTAACTTGTAACCTCTTCTAGTTCTCTCTTATTCAGAGAACAGGTCAGGGGCAAGATGTTTAGATAGTAGGAGACAATCAGAAGTGACTCGAAGTCAGGAGAGGAGACATCTGGGAGTAACTAGAGAGAAAAACGCAGAGGCCATGGATGCCTGGCAGGAGAGACTGATTGTGTAAGAGAGAGATAGATGCTGTAGCCTTGCTGTCTGCTTGCAAAACTTCTTATTTAGGCTTCAGCAACCTCAGATGTGGAGATTACAGCACTTAATGTCATTCCCCCTTCCCTCCACCATGCATGACATTCAGCGGGGTCACAAGACATCAGTGATTTGCTATGACTCCAGGTTGGGGTGGTATTCAGGCAGATATTTGTTTTTTGAATACCCAGACAGGCTGTCTCCTGAGATCTGACCAAACTGGAACTTGGAGGAGATTCAACTGGCCTTGGTTCAAACGAGGCAAATTAAAACAATGCTAACAGCTAGGGGAAGGAGCCTCAAGACCCTGTGAGAAATGCTTACTCACCTTCTGCCCTAAGCCTGCAAGCTCTATGCATGAGTGTGCTAACAGTCTGGACTCTCTTGTTCACAGAAACACGAATGCAGAGGCTTCGATGGTGGACAGTGGTGTCTGAGCATGTGTAACTAGCAACATTCCCTGTTGTTCCAGCCATGTAGACATGCCATGCAAGCAGGTAGAAATCATGGGAGCATATTTCAAAATAGAGACAATCTTACGTTGTAGAAATGAGCTTATACTGCGTAGAGAAATTATAACTATGCCATTTAGGAAGAGTGCCCCCCTTGACCAGAGGGTTAAACACATCTTAGTGTCTGGACTGGGTGAATGACGAAGACAATGTCTCTAAAAATAAATTGTAAATAATAATTTGAAGGGGAGGATTGGCAAAGGCAGTGGCCTCTCCTCACTGCTCAGCAACGATATATGGTTGTCCGTGTTTGTCAATACTTGGAAACAGTTGGTGTGTGGGTCCTAGCATCAGCCCACCCTGATTCTGTGGACCTGGTATGTCCACCCTAGCTCTGTGGACCTGGTATATCCACCCTAGCTCTGTGGGCCCTGTGAGTCAGACAGTTCTCGGCTTGGAGTGGGACGAGGGTTAGCTTGAATGAAGCACACCTGCAGTGCCTCTATCTCTCTTTCTCATGGGCACATGGTCATGTGCATACTCCTCAATGCACACACACACACACACACACACACTCACTTTTATGAGGGAAACCAGAGAGAATATAGAATGTGGTTTGGCTTCCACCGCCTTAAAAGAGAGGCTCTTTGTTAGTGAAAAGCAAACAAAACAAGCTGGCCACAGGGTCAGCCTGCTCTGGAACGCCAGATTGTTTGTCACCAGTCAAATAGTCGCCCGATGCTGGGTTTACATAAAATCTGAGCAAACCGAAACAATGAGGACATTTACCATTAACTCTCTGCCTGAGCCATAAAATCAGAATAGGGACTATCAGGGTCACTAATTTTGATCTCAAGGTCTCCACAAACAGCTCTGCCCAGGGCAAGGTAGTCCATTAGACCGAGCTGTTCAAATTCATTAGGGATTTTGCTAAAGATTCCATGGCAAGGAGGAGGTGGAGGAGACCCTTCCCAAAGTGAACCTTCCAGAACCCAGCTGCAGCCTGACTGACTGACACAGAGGCTAATAATGATGAAATGTTGTGATTAAAGTGACTTTCAGCCTAACCAGCCTTTTAAGACTAGCAGAAGAGAGCATTCACATTTGCCCAAGGACTCAGAAGATGTTCTCAGACGAGGCTGCATTGAGTCGAAACTTGAAGGAAAAGTAGAGGTTTGCTGATATGACATGCTGGAAAGATGGGCAGGAGCAGAGATTTGAACAAGACAGGAGGCACAATTGCAAGGCATGAGGAGTGTAAACTTTCAGAAACTAATAAAAACAAGTTACTGCTGTCAACGGTGAGGTGGGGAGTGGCAGAAGTGGTCGTCAGGTTGAGAAGAGGCTTGTGCTATTTCTGATTGGGTGCTTGTGTTTTGCCCTGTGAGGGTAGGGGTGCCAGCAAGGTATTTTTTTTTTTTTGACATTGTTGCAGTCCCCATATTTATCCCACCACCATATCGCCTAATAACCCATCACCACTTTCCCTCATGTTCCTCCCTTTTCACCTCCCTTCCGCCCTCCTTTCCAGCAAAATATTTTGAGTGGAGAGAATGACTGGGCCTTGATTGTTTCTTGGAAAGATCAGTGCAATGGTTGGAGAGAACAGGCTAGAGGTGACTGATGGGAGGTGGGGAAGTTGACCTGGGGGGAAGGCGGAGAAGAACAACTTGGCAATGAGCACTCAGACTGGAACACACTGAGGAGTGATGTGTGACTGTGGACGGTCAAGGCCCGAGTGGATTGTCAGAGACCATCACAGGCTGCTGTGGGGATCTTGAGTGGTATAGTGGGACTGTGAGGGTGATGCCAGGCTGCCCGAACTCAAAGCAAATGCCAGGCTTGTGGGTGGCTCTGGGCAGCCCCAGGCCCTGAATGGTTTCTGGAAACCATTCTCCTTGTGGAGCCATGACCCCAACATGGGCAGTGTATTTGTTCATAAAATTTAGGCACTGATACCATTAGCTGTGTCTGAAAAACACAGAGGTGAAAGATGGCCTAGCCTGATAAGAGACTTCCTTCTTTTACTTTGACTCAAATCCCTTGCTGAGAAGAGAAAATGAATCACCTAGAGGGGAGTAGAGGAAAATTGGAATTTCTGCTTTTCAGGAGGGGAGAAGAGGGGGGGAAACAAAACCATCTAAAAAGAGATGAGCAGGGAGTAGAAGGGAGAGACATGAGAATGGTGGGCTAGTAAAGAGTAGCGCATGTAACCAGGCTGGGCTGAAGCCCCCTGGAAGAATGAACTGGAGGTGGCAGGGAGTCATGGTGACTGATGGAAGAGTGGCCGGTGTGAAAAGTGTGGCACAGCAGCAAGGTGGCACAGTGAACAGGTACCTGGAGATGGTCAGGGATTTTGAAAGCTGATTTGTGCATCAGCCATTGTGAAAAATGTTTGAAGAGCCTTGGAGAACTGGAGCAGTGCAGAACGCTGAAGAGAGAAGCAAAGGAAGATGCGGGAGAAAAGACTTTGCAGAGTGCCCGCCTCAGGTTGGGAGGGCAAAGGGAACCATCATGGACATGTGTCTTTGGGACCTTTGGGACTGAGAATGGTGACTGGGGTCAGATAACTGCCACCTGTGGCTTTGAGAACTTTTGTTTTCCCTATTAATGTTCCCTTGTAAATAAACCCTGTTGTTCATCTGCATTTGACTGGCAACTGCTTTGCGCAGGTGGGAGGAACCTGAGGGAACCTGGGTGGCAGAAGCCGCATTTTGAAAGTGCTATTTTTTTACTGTGGCTTGTGGCCTGGTTGGTCTGCCCCTATTGACTTGATTTCACTTGTGGCCGGTGGCCCTGTCAGAGTTTCACTGGAGAGGCCAGAGAGCCAGGTTGCTTCCATTCTGAGGCTGCCCTGCTGATTACTGGCAGCTGCGCTGATGTCTGGAGCAACATGGGTCTTAGTCAATCTTTGCTGTTGACTTGAGCCCTGTGCTGATGGAGGAACAGGCAATGCACCATACAAAATGGTTGTCCTGGAGGATCAGCTACTCCAGGTGGTGATGTAGGCATCAGACACCACCATCCCTCCTAGATGGCTTCAAAAGCTACATGGGAAATACCCTAAAAAAAAAAAAAAAGGACAGTTGGCAATTTTAAATAAAAATGAAATTTTTAATAAAAAAATCTTAAATAAAAATTTTAAATAAAATAATCAATAATAAATAAAATACAATTAATAAATAAAATAAATAAAAATAAAATAATAAAAATAATCGATAAAATAAAATCAATAAACAGAATAATTAATTGATAAATATATTGTTAAATAGATTTAAATAAAAATTTTAAATAAAGATTAAATAAGAAAAAATAAAAGAGGTCTTGCTGAAGTGAGCAGAGGCAGGCAGGAGTCAGGGGCAGGGCTTTGGGTATGTGGGAGAAGGGATGAATTCAAGCCAAGCCATGCAACTGAATGTGCTAATTGGGGAGCAGCAAGGAGCCCAGATGCGGGGAAACGTGTGACAAGGGAGCACTGACTGGCAGCCTTTGTCCTGCACCCTGTGCAAATGGACCCATCTCTGCCTTCCCACCACAGCTCCTGGGTGCTCAGATCGAAGTGCTCCAGACAAGTCGCCTGGATGTGAGCCAAGCCAGTGTCACTGAAATAAGTGGTGGCAGGATCCCGAGGGCCTCAATAGTCACTGCAATCCTTGGGATAAACAGGGGGACTGGACTGTGGGTAATATTATATTCAACTCATTCAGCTTATGTTGCTTAGGTGACTGCCATTGAAATATTGCAGGACTATGTCCTGAGACTGAAAAGACACTGGCTGAAGTATTTCTGGGTATCAAGGTATTGGCAACTTACTTTCAAGTGGTATAGCCAAGACACTCTCTCTCTCTCTCTCTCTCTCTCTCTCTCTCTCTCTCTCTCTCTCTCTCTCTCTCTCTCTCTCTCTCTCTCTCTCTCTTTCTCATAAGCACAATCAAATGCATGCAGGCATATATAGAAAACGCTAGAGCATGAATAACTGTCGCACCCAGGGGGTGGGCCTAGAGATACCGGTTCTACCAGTCTGCCCACTTTCATTTTAGGACAGATGGAGTCAGGAGAAACCCTGTGCTGCCGTCCGTTTATTTTGGCTCTGGCTTAGATGGTTATTTATTCTCCTGAGAGCCTGCCTGACTCCCTAGACTTTCTATTTACTTTGGATCCAAAATGTTTTGCATTTGGAGACTTCAAGGAGACACGGAGTGGAGGGATGTAGCCGGGTAGCATTCCAAGCCCTCTCCGGCTGGTGGGCTCTAGTCGGAGGGTGAGTCAAGGATGTTGGCTGCCTCACAAGCTTAAAAAAGACACTTCTAGGGCAAGGGGAGGGCAATGAAGGGCGCAGCCCCGGAGTTCCTAATTCCTCTCTGGAGTGCGTGCTTTCCCTGGTGTCGAGCTTCTAAATTATTCCTCTGTTTACCTGCTGCGTGTCTTGACAAAAGGATAATGTGATTTAGAGACTCTGCAGTCATCCAGAAAGTCTATTTCCAGTCAGGCATTTAGCAGGCCCGGTCTGGGCTTTGGACTCTGGTGTATTAAATCCCAAATTTAATTCAGGGGCCAAGATGCCTGTGAATAATAGAAGCTCAGCTGCCCTTTGCATGGGTCACAGCCATTGCAGATAGTATTTTCCCCATGAAAACAACAGATAGTGTGCCCAGAAGACTGGAGTTAGCACCTTTGCTTCTCCTGATGAAATTTCAGTGTATGGTTAGGATGGGAATTTTTTATCGGCCTGCCACAGGAGACAGAAACATGAAGACCAGAATAAACCCTGGAAACGAACTTTGAATTCATAGAAAAACAGAACATAGGTTGAAATAGATAAAGGATTTCTTACAGATAACATGACTTGCAGCATTTTATTTGCTTTACGAAAAGTCCCTTGTTTTGCTGTGGGAATAGCAATAGCATTTGTAGGTGTATCATCACCAGCGTGGCAGCAACGGTGACAGAATTAGCACGGATGGAGCACTAACTGTGTTCCTTGCACTGGAAGCATTTTTAGGTTTGATTTGCTGTTTATGATAATCCTAGGAGGTCGCTGCTATCATTACCTTCATTTTGAGGTAGCTGAGATCCAGAGAGATTAAACTACCGTCTAAGGGTCTCATGACCAAATTAACAGAAATGAGATTCTGTCTCCTGACAGAAGGTAACGAAAACTCCATCCTGTTTTGCTGGTTGTATTTTTATTTTCTCCTCTCTCTATGGTAAGGATCGTTCCATCTAGGCTTGGAATCCATCAAAGATGCCCTCACCCTCTCATCAGTTAGGTCTTTAAGTAGCCTCTTTAGAAGAGGGACTCTCAATCTGTGACTCTGCACCTTGGGACACCTGTGACTCCTTCATTGTTTTTGTAATAATTGATTATCAGTACAATTATTTGTATAATTCTTCCAGATAGATGTACATATATACACATATGCACACATATTTGCCATAGGTTACATAATATTGAAAATGGATATTTTCAGTCAATATTTTATTTTTTAAAAATAATTTATTTATATAGGTTTCATATCTTTGTATTCCCCAGGGATCATCTACCACCTTCCCTCCCCAACCACTCCCTCCCATCTCCCCCCCACACCCAATTGTGTACTTTAGTTTGGTTGTTAGCTTGTTTTGACTTTTCCTCCTGGCCTTTTGTTTGTTTTTCCTATATCCCATATATTAGTGAGACCATTTGGTTCCTATCTTTTTCTTTCTAACTTGTTTCTGCTAATATGATTTCTTCTAGGTCCATCTATGTTATCACAAATTCCTCAAATTTGTAATATTTAATTGATGAGTAATATTCCATTGTGTATATATACCACATCTTTTTCATCCATTCATCTGTTTTGGGACATTTGGGTTGTTTCCATGTCCTTGCAATTATAAATAGTGCTGCAATAAACATCTGAGTACAGGTGTGTGACTCATTCTTATCACTATGAGCAACTTGTAATGAGCCATGTCATCTCATATCAACATGCATAAACTGGCTGCCTGCAACAAAGATATACCTGGAAAACTATGCAAAGGCTGATGTGTCCCAGGAAAACATGTCTACACCTGGCAAAAGAACATGGCTCCAGGAAAGAAGAGGAAGAATTCAGCGGACTAAAAATTGACCAATAACTGACAGTGAAAGAAGAGATGGAGTGACCGGGGGGGGGGGGGGGGGAGGAATACCCCCCAAATAAATAAGTAAATTTTTATAAATCATAGTGCCAGCTAGTACTGAGTGATACCTATGGATTATAATAAAAGTCTAGCAAAACAGCACTTTACTATGTGTGAAGAACTATACTGGTTTACATTTTATTCTATTTCATGTCAAAGAGGCTGAGGGATCTGATTTCCCAAGAAGTGGTTTATAGTCTATTGTTTAGAGAAATGCTTCTTCAGCTCTTCTCAGTTTCAGTCATTTTTTGAAGTTAGTGTGATTTTCGTATCCACTTATAGATGAGGAAATTGAGTTAATTTTTTCAAGGTCGCACAAAGAAATTAAAGTCTATGACTTAGATTCCTTTTCAAAACATATGTCAATTATTAAAAAACCCCAGCTTTCCAAATTCTTACATGTTTGGCGCACTGTCTGTCGTCTGAATAAATAAAAAGTTTTGCACATGTGGGTCGATGGGCACTGCTCTGAGTCTAATTCATGCAGATGCGGGGTGATTTACAAAAAAGCAAACATTTCTAAGTATTTCTAAATTCAGGGAACTTTATTTTACTATGTGTGTTTTCAATCAATTGAAAAATTGCAACTCTTGTCATATGGCGATCTAAGGAATTTTTTGATATTGGAGTGACTTTTCTCCCGGAAGTAGATTCCAACAATGGAGGTCACAATTTCCGAAGTGTGACAAGCAGGCTGACAAGGGATTGCTGAGTTATAGCTTCAGCTCTACCAGTTTCTGTAGAGCTGTAATACATGCATCATTATTAGTAGGCCATCTACTATCACAGTATTAACAGCCCATGTAAGTTTTTCACCAAGAGAAATTACTCATACTTTCATATCACCTCAGTGTTGCCAATATTTCAAAACGTCATTCTTGCTCACCAAACCATAGACACACTGTTTTCAGAGTCATTATCAGACTTTGCTATTGGGTGCATTGGCATAGTAGTACTTACACTGGTACATGACACAATTTGTTTTTAATATTTTTTTGGTAACCATTTTACCAAATAAAAGAAATCTATTTGTTTTAGATTTAAATCTATTTAAATGGATTATTTAAATAGCTTTAAATAGATCATTCAAATAGATTATTCTTTGGAAAATAGAAATAGGAAAGGGATCTCCCATTTCCAGGTCTTCCCAAGCTGCCATATTGGGTCATGGTGCCAAAATAGACAAAGGCTTTGACCAAAAAAGGCAGGGGGTGGGATATTTGAACAAAGCTGGTGTTCTTTGCATTATCTCTTTAGATATGGGGCATATTTCCAGTCACCCAATACAACAGCACTTACTGCAAACAGCCTGGCAAAGGGAGAAGTAGAGTACTGTGTATGCTAGGTGATGTGGAAACTGAGGCTCAGCAAATTCTTTCTTTATGTCTTCCTTCTGTCTCTGTATATGCACCCTTCATGTTCCATAGTTTCACAATCTTTACCTTCTTTCATTGCTATAACTCTGCCTCTTGTATTAGTCACACACATTCATCAAGGCACTTTAGAATTGCTGTTTTGACAAGTTCAACTTGAGAGTCACCTTCGTTCATGGATGTTCACTGTTCAAAATCTCAGGAAGATCCTAAGTGACTGATTTTTTCCCCCCCTCAATGGGTGGGGAAAATCTACATTTCTGAAGTAAATCCTGCAGCCAATGTCCTGAATTATCCTATTGCTTCACAGATGTTAAGTGCCAGGGAAATGACCAGTGGTTTAAATTATTTCTAGGTCTGTGTTGTAAAATACTGTGAACACTAAATAATAAATAACAGACATGCACGCTCGGAAAGTCTCTGCTTTGATGAAGGCTTGCAGTGGTTTTCATTTAGTCTTGTGTTAAGTTTAGCCCCAATGTTCTGTACATTTACAGAAAAACAGATTAATGTAAGCTCTATGCATTGACATGCTTCCGAGTGGAATTATTTTTATTTTGGGATCATCAAGATACACAGATTTTAATGTACCTCTGAAATTCCTTTGTGATGACATATACTCTCTTCCATGATGTTATCGATATTGTCTCCAAGGTAGATCAACGAACTCATTTTCTTTTTAGTAATCTTCCCATGTTTTGCTATTGTCCATACACTGGATTTCAAGGTGCATAGGTTAGGATTCAAGGTTTCCTTGTCTGGGCCCTGCAATGTCTTTGTAGCTAAGCAACACTACCCTTGCTTAATTCTTTCTCATGTATTTTATTTTCTTGTCTCTATTCTCCTGCTTCCATAACTCTACATAGGTGATCTATATGCCCATTTTGCTTACTTCCTGAAATGCTCCTACCAGTTTTTTGTGTGCTGTAGGCATCACCTTTTCCTGCAGATCTCCTTAATTTGACTTACATCTATTCTTTCCATCCAACAGAGTCGAGGGACATCTGTCCACATTCACATATTAACTGTACTGTTGGTTGGTGTGGATTAAAATGACTTATTACAAGGTCATGTCTTTAAAATGATTTTCTCATTGAGAAGGGCCATGTCTTTCTTCCAGGGAATTAGCATGAGATGAGTGCTTTTCAGATATTGGATGACAGGATATGATGATCATGATAACCTAGTTTCTCATACCCTGGGAAGATGGAGTGTTAACATGTAAGCGCTCACACCATGTGGTTGATGTTTTGTGCCCTTAGGTCCTTTGTTTGCCTGTTGATTCTAGCCTGCTGCCTCCTTGCCTTAGTGGTACTTATCACTCCTGCTTTCTGACCTGGGGCTTTCTTGACGCTATTGCTTGCTGAGTCTGGGTCAGCCATCCTGTTCCACGCATATGCTGGATATGGGAATGAACTAAAATTCTATATGCTAGTGATAGGAGTTGGTGAATAAATACCTTCTTGCTGCCTTCCAGCAAGAAGTGACATCAAGAGCTCATTCTATAAGTGGTTCTCAGCACCCAGGGGAACAATCACCATGACCAGACCTATGACTAGTTCAGTAAGTGGATTGACTTCTCTGTTTTTCTGCTTCAGTCCATTTAGTTCTCTATTCCTGCTCCTTGGAATGACTTTCCATATGAAATGATCCTATGCTCTGTTTTTCAAGAAACCCCATGCCAAGACAGAAGCTGTAATTCAATCAGCTACCCTATGTTTGATTTCTCTTAAGCTGAGAGATGTTTGGAAACTATTTACTAGTCTCATGAAATAGACATTAAATAAAGATGATATAGAGATGAGGACTGCATCTACAACACTGCTTGAAAGTGTGCTCTCGCGTGTGCTATGTATTGTGAATTAAGCATTCTTCCTTCTGTGAGAAGACAGACTCAGACAATTGCTTAGTTTCATGAAAACATGTCTCCATAATGCTACAGCTGTGTCTTAGGTGGTAACTGAATAGTGATATTTTGATCACAGCTCTGCAGATGGGGAGGGCCTACACAGAGCAGGTTTTTTTGAGCAAGTGGTGGGGCCCTAGAAGACACATGCTTTTCCCACAGAAGGTCATTTCAAGCTTGGATGTGAAACCTTAGGCTTATCCGAGTAAGCTGAATGGTTTGCTCTGCTGTGGGTATGCATGTGCTGTGTGTATGCTGTGTGCCTGTGTGTATTTCCTTTTAAGTATAAAGCCTACAGCCCAATCTAATTTTAAGTATCATAATCTTTGAATTACAAATAGAAGGATGACTTATGACTTATATGAAATGGATACCATTGGGTGGTAAAATTGGCACATGAAAACCTGCGTATTATCGGATGCTTATGTCACTGAATTTTTGTATCTTTTGTAGCTAGAGGAGACTTGAATAAGTTGAATAAGTTCACTCAGAGTTGAAGCCCCTGGTGTTATCTAAGGGGGTCAGCCCTGTACCCCAGACCCTTGGAATCTCTTCGTATTTTTCTCAGTACAACACATCACCTTCTCCTAGCCCTTCTTTTCAGGACTGGCAAATTCTGGCAAAATTGGCAAAATGTTGGCAAACATTTTCTACAAAGGGCCAGATCATAAGGTGATAGTAAGTTAGGTGTTGAAGGTGGTGAGGTTTCAAAGACAGTAAATTAGGTGGTTGATTTGTGGTTTTTTTCAGACTTGCTATTGTCACATGAAAGCAGTCATGAAAGACACTCCCATGGACGAAGGTGGCTGTGTTCCAAAATAATTCGCTGACCTCTGTTGTCTAGCACTGATGTCATCACAATGTTGCCTGGTGTCACCAAAAGATTTTTGGGCACTAGAGAGTGGATGCTGCCCCCCAGCTCCTAGGGAGCAGACAGGCTGTTGCTTCATGGTCCACCTAGGACTGGACTTCCTTCCGTGTTTGTGGACCATTAGACTCTGAGCCAGCAGCTAGGAAGAGTGAGCTTGGCACCGACAGTCCTCCAGTTTCCAGAAAGAATTGTAAATTCCCTTCCTGTGCAGATAAAGGAACAATTGTACCACGGGAGAACTTACTGGAAAGTAATAAAGGGTCACCAGGAAGGAACAGGAGCTCACTCCTCTGTCTCAGGTTTCAGTCTGGCTGGGGATCACCCATGACTAGAAAGGTCACGGGATAATGTGTAGTGTTTTGGTGATTTATGTGGCCCAGTCAGAGCATCCTTGGGGATTTCACTTATCTTGTCCACCTCATAAATATGTGGCAAATTTCCCTCTTCATTTTACTCATATGTGTCATATGCCCATGCAAAATTTTGCTCCTGTTAGCCAAAATCTGCTGCAGATAGAGATTGTTTCCTCTTACTCTTACACTGCTGGTGGAAATGCAAACTGGTCCAGCCACTATGAAAAGCTGTGTGGAGGACCCTCAAACTAATAAAAATGAAACTACCATTTGACCCAGCAACTGCTCCTCTGGGAATCTACCCAAAGGAGACCTCAATACTTACACAAAGAGACACCTGTATTTGGATGTTTACTGCAGTACTATTTATAAGTGCAAGGGCATGGCAACAACCCATATGCCCCAAAGCAGATGAATGGATGAAAAAGATGTGGTATATACACAATGGAATATTGCTCCTCAATTAAAAATGACAAACTTGGTGCATTTGAGACAACATGGATGACCTAGAAGGAATCTTACTATCAGAAACAAGTCAGAAAGAAAAAGACAGAAACCAAATGGTTTCACTAATATATGGGATACAGGAAAAATAAAAGGCCAGGAGGAAAAGTCAAGAGAAGCTAATAACCAAACTAAAGTACACATTTGGGGGGTGGGTGTGGATAAGAGGGAGCGTTCAGGGAGGGGTGGTGGTGGGTGACCCCTGGGGATTACAAAAATGTGAAATATATATATATATATATATATATATATATATATAAATTAAAAAAAGAATTATTTCCTCTCAAGCTTATCCTCCACAAAACTTGACAAAATTTAACTTTTGAGAATCCCTCCCAATTCCCTGTCTCTGGGATCGAGGGCCTAGGATGCAAATATCCTTCCATAGAAGGTCAAAGATCTTTTTTGGAAGATAAACATCTTTCCATAGAATATCTGTGTAAGGAAGGTAGCCTCTCTCTTCCCCCTCCTGGACTTGGCCAACTCAGGTTGTCCTGCTCTGTTTCCTTTATATCAGATCTTTCACTTCTCTTTTCTTAAACAAACTTGCTTCTAGCACCCTCCCCCTCTCCCCCCCCCCAAAAAAAAGAATATCAGTGCAAGGAACTTGGGTGAAACCCTGCAATTTTATCAGTGCACAAGATGATTGTTCTGGTGTATGTGTATGCATGTGTGCATGTTGGCAATTATGTTCATGTATATGCTTACTTGTGTGTGTATCTAAGCATGATCTTTAAACAGGAGGTCACTTCCTTTGGGGCCTTGATGTTCAGGGCAGTTCCTCAGTACCCTTGCTATTCTTGGTTAGATATAAGACTTGCTCTCTGCATTCCTTCCCTCTCACTTTTCACATGTAAATCCACCCCATGGGCTGTTTCAAAGTTGGAAAAGTCAAGACTTTCAAAAACCAAATGACATTTTCCATATTCATTTCATTCTCAAAGGAAATTCATGTACTATTTGTTCTGATGCCCAGGTGGTCAGATCTGCTACTGGCCATAAGCTTTTAATAAATGTTGAAATTCTTAGGGTTGAAGTGACTTAGGAGAAAAGAGATCACATATTGTTAATAGTATTTTCCTTAGCTAGCATTCTGGTCTCTGTGAAAAGAGATGCTGGAAGTTACAGGAGAGGCAGCAGAGAGGAGGAGAAAGGAATGGAATATTTGATTCTTTCTTCATAAATGTCCAATTTTTTTAGCCCCTGGTTATGTTTCCTGATGCTGTGAGAAGCATAGCTATGGCTTTAATATTCTGTTGTTTGTGATTGGGAAGCATTTGCTATTCTGAGCTGCTGGCATTAGGGCAGGAATGTGGAGGGTAGAAAAGGAAGACTAGTCAAGTGTATTAAATCAAGTTAGCTATCCCTCTACAACCCACTTTGGGATTCCTGCCTCTCTCTATTTTTTCATTTTTAATAACTCTTCAGTTGATCTTTAGCTTCTCTTCTTTTTCTCTGAAGAATAGCATATTCCCAAGTGCACTGTATCTACTGTTTTGCTCCCATTATTGCTTTTGTGTTAGTTTTTTTTAATGGCCTACTTTGCTTTGATGAAATCCTTATCTTCTTCAGTAACACTAATGCTGAGGAATGATTAATGAATAGAAATAAAAAAAAAAAAACCAGTTCACAAAATAAGCAAGAAAAGGTGGGGGGAGAGAAGGAATGGGTGGGTGAATATGTCTGAAATGGCTCATTACCACAAGGTGGTGCTATTAAAACATCCTAAATACTTAAAAAAAAAAAAAAAAACCCGAACTTGCAAATAAAGTCAAAAATCACAAAATGAAAAAGCATTTCACAGAGAAAATACTTTGTATCAAAAGAGTATAGTGCATAGTGTGTGTTTATTAAAGATGTAAATTGAAGATGTAATTGTTTCAGAGAAAGTTAAGTGTTTCTGAGAGCAGTAATAGAATTGTATTCTTTGTTCATTTGATTTTCTGAGGAACATCATGCTTATATAATTCATATACTAAGCATCTTTTACTGGCTATTTAATATATTTATTCACTCAGGTCTTTTCTGAAATGTTTTAAAGTGTGACAGAGTAGACATGGGGATACTAGGCTAAATTTACTCATCCTTAATCCACTTTCATTTTACATCGAGAACTTGCACACTAAGAGCATTTATTTGAAAACAATTAGTGCTCCATTCAGGGAAACAGGAAGCCTGCAGGATCGCCTATTTTCTTGACTGCTTTGGAAACCTGGGGTGTGGAGAGTTGGTAAATGAATACTTTGAAAATCACTCCTTACTTTCAAACATGTTGTCTATTATGTAATTCCCTTGCTGCCGGTCCCATTGTCATGAAAAGTGAGCGTTTTCTTTCTGGCATATTCTCTCTGTGCCTGGGGTCTCCACTGACTGCAAGGCAAGGAGATAAAAAACTGATACTTTGCAAGTTTGTACACTGAAGGTGGGGTGTTGATAATCTGAAGCTTGAAGGAAGGCCAAGAGAGGGTAGTGATCTAATGTGAGTGGCAGTACTCAGAACTTTACAATGAAGCTGCCTTATTTCATCACCATAGCAACTTGCTGAATCCCAAGATATTCATTTCTGTTCTCAAGGAGAGACTCTGAGAAGTTAAGTAACCTGTCAACGGTGGCAAAATCAGAAGTAGAGCCAAAAAGTTATTTGTGAGAATAATGCAGGGAAAAGGAAAGGCATAAGGTCTGGGTTGCCTTGCAATTTGTGTTTTAGATAAAATTCGGTAAAATAATGTGAATTTTTTTGGAAAAAAAGAGCTCTGGTCTATTCTAATGCTTGTTTACACCACAACCTGATAAAAGCCTTTCTAGAGAGTAAAACACACACACACGTGCACACACACACACACAAATACATGTGTATATATTTACCTTAAAGATGTGTAAGTTGATCATGAAAATTTTAATTGTGATATCGCCAATATACTTGATACAACAGAGGCATTGGCCAAGCTGGAAATGCAATTCATGTTCTAGAAATCAATAGGTTCTTCCTTAGGGGCGTATTATATTAATGATAATTAATTCCAAGGTAATTCCAAGGATAGTGATATAGAGGTGGTAACTCAAGATACTGAGTCTATGGAAATATAAAATTTTTTTTATTTTGAAATATTTTAAAGAATTATTTGTCTATTATGATTTCTAAGTGAATTTTATTGAGGGTAGTGGTTTTTAGCCTATCATTTTTACAATGCTACACCTGTGTCCATCTGGAAAGTTATTCAGAGGAAGAATTTGTGAGTAGTGGTTTTTAGCCTATCATTTTTACAATGCTACACCTGTGTCCATCTGGAAAGTTATTCAGAGGAAGAATTTGTGAGTGTGTGTGTGTGTGTGTGTGTGTGTGTGTGTATAGAGCAGTTACGGTCTTCATTGAGGAAGCATTATAGAGGAGGTGGGGTTGGTCTTGGTTATTTTGAGATAATAAATGTAGATATTTATATATCTACATTTATATATATAAATGGTACATGTAGAATATATATATTTATATATATAAATGGTACATGTAGAATATTCTATTTTACTATCAAGTTTCCTACAGTTTAAAAGGAATCTAGGGGATTTATTTATTTATAGTCATATTTAAAATCTTCAGCTATTTTTATGATTAAAAAAAAATCTGAAACTTGTTCACCTGTGCCATTTTGTTATTGGCATCAAATCAAATAATTGAGAAGGAAAAAAATATCAGTGCAGGTCCCAGAGAAATGCATCATAAAGACATTGAACTCCTAATTTGGAATAAAACAATGGAAAGCATCTCACTCTGTGGTGACAAATCTTGACCCAGTAAGAGACTGATTAATATAGAAGTAAGAGCAGCGAAGAGTCACTTTTACAGAAACAGAAGACCTGCATTTTATGTTGAAGTTTCTAATTATGTCCTCTAGTCGTTCTGAAGCATGGGGTGGGGTTGGGGGGGCATTTATTTAGTTGTTCCTCTCCTCATTTATTCCCTCCTATATGTTGTAAAAGGGTCTCAGATGCCCATTGCAGACAAGACAATCACAAGACCAAGATCAACCGACAGCTGCAAGACTTCTTTGGGGGTGAGAACGGTACACTGTTTATATTCTAGCCCATTAGTACTGTTTGCAGCACAACAGTGTTCGTGTAGAAGTGCCATCTGCTTGTTGTTACAAACGCACGGTTGCCGTTCGCCTGCTTTGCTGATGATTTGCTGCTGTTGAAACAAGGTGTGACTTGATCTCGTTCCCAGTTCCTGGAGACCACAGGGAATGCAGACAGGTACCCGCTTGATCCTGCAGGGCTGTGGACATTCCTTGGTGCCCTGGTGTTGCACACCGCACTTCTGACACCATGCCCACACCTGCTGTCTGGCCCTAGGAGGGCTTCCGGGGGAGGGGGAGTGCGCTTGGGAGAATTTTGTGAATTTGTTCTCAAGGTCAGAAAAGCTAATGGAGGTCTTAGAAGGCTTAGTTTTAGGAATATTTACAAGTCTCATAAAAGTTGTTTAGAGGACTGGTTAGCAGTTGGTTCATTTTAGTGAGATTTGAGTCAGACCTTATCTTGGTATTAAATCAGCAATAAATTATTCCAATATGATAGTTCCATCTTTCTTAAAAATGAAAGTTTCCCCCTGAGAACAGAGGGCTGCCAAGAATAGAGCGGAGTCTTTGGTGATTTCCTGTGGAAGATGCCTCTTGCATGACTCTTCGTTACAAGACTCTGTCTTTCCCTCAGAAGGAGAAACTACAGAGGAAACAGGAAAATGGAGAGAAGCTAAAGAACTGTAAGGTCAGAAATTAGACTCTTTCAGATTTTAGTTCTGCTATGTTGTTTTGGCTGCTCCAGTCCTTCATAACGAACGAGGAGCTGGTTGAAAATTTCATAGCTAGTCAACAAGAAGTTGAGGCTATGGTTTCACTTTTGAGAGTCACAGCACCAAAAAGTAGCTCTTGGGATGTTCCCCCAAATGGGCTTTTATTACTAATTTTTTTAATGAACCATCTCCATCATTCTAGAATAGAAAACAAAGTGGTTTGCATCAGGAAAACTTACACTAGGAAGCAACCTAAATGCCCCAAAACAAATGACTAGATGAAAAAGATATGGTCTATATAAGCAATGAAATATTACTCATCAATTAAAAATGACAAATTTGATGATTTTATGATAACATGGATGTACTTAGAAGAGATTATATTAGTAGGAACAAGTCAGAAAGAAAAAGACAGAAGCCAAATGGTTTCACTAATATATGGGATATAGGGAAAAAATAAACAAAAGCCATGAAGAAAAGTCAAAACAAACTTAGCACCAAACTGAAGCACATAACTTTGGGCAGGGTGGAAAGGTGGGGAAGGATGGGAACGGGGGGTGAATCCCTAGGATTACAATGATGAGAAATTTATATATAAATAAATTAAAAAAAAACACACTAAAGGAATGTGAACAGACTGTTGAGTATGTGGAAGAAATAGGTCGGGATAATAGCAGGAGCCTGTTGAACCAAACGGCTTCTAGTCAGCGCCATGGTTATGTGAGAGCTCATGTAGCAACCCAGCCTCCGCTGAACACTGAACACGCTGAGCCCAAGTGTGAAAGAGGATGTAGGAACATGGAAGACATCTCTCCAAGTGCTTGGCATTTTCACTTCTTCATCATGCATCTCATCATGCACTGGCTAATGAGATAGTTGAGTTAGGTTCGCCTACTGAGTGTCCAGTCACCATTTGTTGAGAATGTGGCCAAGTGTCTTGTTGGTGAAAGTGGGTCAGATTGGAAGCTGGGCACCCTGACCTTGAGGCTCAGGTGGGTCATCCAAGAGCTCAGAGATACTGTGTGGAGCTGTGGGACCCTGACACTGGCAAATCTTATCTACACTAGTTTGGTTTTGTTCTCTGAACTGTTCCTCACACCCTAGGATTACAAAATGAAAGGAAGCCAAGGATTTATAGTTGCTTTGTGGAGAAATATGTACACTTAGTTCTAAGAAAAGCAAGAAACCTGGCAAGCAATGCCCTCTTCCTACAAGAAGATACAGATCGCTTTA
The DNA here is from genome assembly GCA_004024945.1 of Uropsilus gracilis. Classification (NCBI taxonomy): domain Eukaryota; kingdom Metazoa; phylum Chordata; class Mammalia; order Eulipotyphla; family Talpidae; genus Uropsilus; species Uropsilus gracilis. The sequence continues at coordinate 32,726 of PVHY01009285.1, read as the reverse complement.
TTTGATTTCAGCTTTAACAAGATTGTTCTAATAGGGTCAAATGAAGACACAGGGAAGCAAAGAATTTGGGTTTGCATGATTTTACTTCCTGGTCTTTTGCAAGCTTTCACGGGTCAAATTATGATGCAAGAAGCAGGTGTCATTGGATGACCTGCGATGCCCTCGTTGACAGTGATTCAGCGGACTTAGGGGCTTCTGGTGGCTGGAGGGAGTGCTATTCCCAAGCTCAGCTTTTCACAAGATGGGCAGCTTTTTTTTCTCTGGCAGGGAATACTGTGACCCTGTATCTATCTCACCATCTCTGTTTCCTGGGTGAATGACTTTATGGTTAACTCTGGGAAACAGCAGGTATCTAAAGGCAGCTTATAGCTGGGGTCTGCCTGTACTTCCTTTAACAAAGCCACTTTTACCTACATATATTAAAAAAAAAGTGTAGGGAACAAAAGCTTGAGTTCTGCTTATTGGAATATAAGGCTCCCTGCCTGCTCAGTAGGGTCCTCTGTCTGCCTCTCTGCAAGGATCTCCTCCATTACTCTGGCCAAGTTTAGCTGGACAAGCCTCCACTAAAAATAAAGCCCCTTCTTTAATTTGCTAAGATGTTGTCGTTTCCTAAAAGGTCCATGGGTGATAGTTTGCAGTCCAGGAGAACCATTTTAAAAGCACTTGTTCTAAAAGCAGCTGGGTGATGACTTTTAAAACCCAGGTACAGAGGGCAAAAAAATGAAGGAAAACATAAACAGCTAGGATTACATCAAACTAAAAAGCTTCTGTACAGCAAAAGAGACAACAGACAATAAGAATCCCAATTGAATGAGAAAAAATTTGCCCTCCACAAAAGTGATAAGGGCTTGATAATAACGATCCACAAGGAACTCACACAACTTAGCAAAAACAAAACAAGAAGCCCAGTCAAAAAATGGTAGCCGGGCATGGTGGCTCGTGCCTGTAAGCTTCAGCCTATGAAGCGACCAGGGCTAGGGATCGCAGTTTGAGTCCTGCTCGGGGCAACACAGTGAGACCTAGTCCCAAAAAATAGCTGGGCGTGGTGGTGCACACCTGTAATTCCAGGTACCTGGGAAGCTGAAGCTGGGGATTGCTTGAGTCTGTGGTACCCCAGGCAATGTGAGCCTGCGGTTCCATGGGCTAGTCTCAAAAAATTAGCGAGACCTAGTCTCAAAAAAGATAAAGAAATAAAAATTAAAAAAAAAATGAGGAGAACTAGAAAGAGACTTCTCCAAAGAGGAAATACAAATGGTCAACAGGCACACGGAAAATTGCTCAACGTCACTAGCAATCAGGGAAATGCAAATCAAAACCACAATGAGATACAACCTCACACCAGTAAGAATGGCCCATATCAAACAAACAAGCAGACAAACAAACAAACAAACAAACAAACAAACAAACAAACAAACATTGAGGTCTCTTTTGGATAGATTCCCAAGAGAGCAATTGCTGGGTCAAATGGTAGGTCCATTTTCATTAATTTGAGGGTCCTCCACACAGCTTTCCATAGAGGTTGGACCAGTTTACATTCCCACCAGCAGTGTAAGAGTGATCCTCTCTTGCCACATCCTCGCCAGCACTTGTTGTTGCCTGTTCTTTGAATGTGGGCCATTCTTACTGGTGTAAGGTGGTATCTTATTGTGATTTTGATTTGCATTTCCCTTATTGCTAGTGATAATGAGCAATTTTTCATGTGTCTGTTGGCCATTTGTATTTCCTCTTTGGAGAAGTGTCTTTTTAGTTCTCCCCATTTTTTGATTGGGCTTTTAATTTTGCTTTTGTTTAGTTGTGTGCGTTCCTTGTGGATCTTCATTATTACACCCTTATCACTATTGTGGAGGGCAAAAATTTTTTCCCATTCAGTTGGGCTTCTTTTAGTTTTTTTTTTGTTGTTGTTTCTTTTGCTGTACAGAAGCTTTTTAGTTTGTTGTAGTCCCATCTGTTCATGTTTTCTTTCATTTTTTTGCCATCTGTAGATGCTTCCAGAAAGGGATTTCTGAATTGTAATTCCTGAAGGGTTTTACCCAAGTTCTCCTCTATGTATATTATGGTTTCAGGTCTGATCTCTAAGTCTTTTATCCATTTTGAGTTGATTTTTGTACATGGTGTGAGGGAACTGTCTTGGTCCATTTTTTTGCATGTCTTAGTCCAATTTTCCCAGCACCATTTATTGAATAGGCTATCTTTGTTCCAACATAAGTTTTTCACTCCTTTGTAAAAGTCAAATGGTCTCACTAATATATGGGACATAATGAAAAAAAAAAGTAAGTAAAAGCCATGAGGAAAAGACAAAACAGGCTGAGCACCAAACTGAAGCACACAACAATGGACAGGAGGGAAAGGGGGGGAAGGGAGATGAGGGGGGGCAAATCCCTGGGATTGCAAAGATGTGAAATTTACATATAAATAAATTAAAAAACCAAAACCAAACAAACAAACAAACAGGCAACAATGAGTGCTGGCATGGATGTGGAGAGAAAGGAACTTTCTTACACTGCTAGTGGGAAGGTAAACTAGTCCAGCCACAGTGAAAAGCTGTGTGGAGGACCCTCAAACTAATGAAAATGGAACTACCATTTGACCCAGCAATCAAATTCTGGGAATCTACCCAAAGGAGACCTCAATACTTACACAAACAGATACCTGTTCTCAGATGCTTATTACAGCACTATTTGTGCAAGGACATGGAAACAACCCAAATGTCCCAAAATGGGCAATTGGATGAAAAATATGTGGTATATATACACAATGGAATATTGCTCATCAATTAAAAATGACAAATTTGATGAATTTATGATAACTTGAATGTACCTAGAAGAAATCATATTAGTAGAAACAAGTAAGAAAGAAAAAGAAACCAAATGGTTTCACTAATATATGGGATATAGTAAAAACAAGCAAAAGACCAGGAGGAAAAGTTCAAACAAGCTAACAACCAAACTAAAGTATACAACTTGGGGTGGGGGGGAGTGGTGTGAACCTTGGGGAGTAACAAGATGTGAACTATTTATACAAATAAATTATTTAAATACTAAAATATGACATTTTCTTTAAGCTGAAGCTATTTGACTCTTCTTAGGCTGCATGATAACGTCACATGGGTTCAACTCTCTATTGAAATTCTAATCTCATGACAGTTGATTGTATTGTTCTCTATAGGTAAGTGCTAAGCAGGTCATAAAATAGAGTATTTATGGTTAGACGTTCCACTGACTTGTGAGTGGATGCTCCAGAACATGGTGGATAGTCTCGTCAACATAATCATTGTCACTAATGGCTATTTATCCTGTTCAGACTGGATGTTTAGCTGTGCTGACTGTCTGCTGAGGGAATCCTAGCAATGGTAACGAATATGGGTTCCAAAGTCAGGAAAACAGTAAAGTCTTATGCAGCTATGCAGGCGTTAAGTCATCACTCAGTCATTAATCTTTTCACTACTGTTATTGTAGTTGGATCATTGGTTAATTCAATTCTGTCCTCTTGAATTGAGCTTTAACCAGCGTAGTTTCTGACAACTAAGGCCATTGCTCATGAATGAGAAAAAATAATGATTGAATTGGTTTCACAAGTCTTTCTTTAAAGCATTCTGCCTGAATATAGTAGAATCCTGTTTTTTTTTTTAAAAAACAAAACAAAACATGTTTATTATGTAGACTCAAATAGGTCACAAGTCCATAATGTCCCCTAAAACAGAGCATGTGGTGATAAATCAGAGCCAAGTATCCCACATTCAGCCTGTTTATGGATATGAAGTGTTGTCTGTTTACTACTGTCAATATTAAAAAATGGCTTTATTAACCTTGAGACCAAAAATCTAAATCATTTGGGAAAATAGAACACAGAGTGCTGTTTAATTAAGTTGAAGTGCTGTATAAAGAGAGACAATTATAAAAATGGATCAACAATTCTACATTACAGGATGATTTGCTGTCTTTGGTTTATTTTGTAACTCCTAGCTGCACAGAACTCTGTCCCACAAACCAACACATGGCTCTGCTTCCAAATAGGACATCAAATAAAGGAACAATAACTTGACTTTTCATTCACCTGCTTTGCTCCTTAATGGCTATTCTATTGCCATTACCCTCCTAATTACGCTATCTTGTTTTCATGACACTTGCTGGTAGATTTTAGAAATATATCGGCTATTAAATTTTACCCTCACAGCTGTGTAAACTGTGTTTTACTCAACTGGGTTCCTAGCAAGGATTCACTGTTTGTCACATGAGCTCACAGTTGCCAGCACTGCCATGCTGACTTTTGAGAAAAGAGTTTTATTTTGACATTTACAAGTAAAGAGACAGGAGGTTTAACTATGTCTCCCCCAGGAGGTAAGGTTTGTTTTCTAGAAGTGAAGGGAGAAAGAGCTAGGTTAGGAAAGAGGGAGATAGGAACTTGGCAGAGTTTGGTTGGTTTGTCACAGTGCGACCCACATCTGGAGACATTTCTCCATAAAAACCAGATTCTTGTTGATGGTTTTAAATGGTTTTTGCTTTTAAATGGTAACCCAGGTAACCCCCCTTCTCTGTTTTCTTGCTTCCACCTAAGGCAGGCTCTTAGTTCTAGCTGCCTTGAGGTTCAACTTAAGATCAATTGCTTCTGTTCATGCCCTAGTTGTATCACCTGCAGGCAAGTGTCAAACTTTGCAACACCTATGAAAACAAGCCTCAAAAAGAAAGTTAGATGAGTTTTATGTGACCTAGGGTCTGAGAACAAACTGATTTCAGTTTCACTAATACTAGCAATATTTTGGGCCCATTAAAACTCATCAGAAGCCTTTTGGAAATCCCCTGTTTACAAATTCAATTGCACACATGCTTAGAGAAGTGTAATCCTAGCAGATATCAACAACCCACATTCATGAGATTTTTGGACCATTGAGTTGAAATATATTTTTGATTAATTTGTTTACTCTTTTATTCAAAGAATATTTCCTGAGAACAAGATACTGAGATTTGTGCTAGGATTTCAGTTACAAAATGGGGGGAGGAGGCAAAGTTTTGGAGATCATTGTAATTGGAAGTGATGGGTGTGAGAAAAGCTGTGTATGAAAAATTTTGTTTGGACAAGAGAAGGGGAGAACATTTTTTTTTCTGTTCTGGGAGAGGTAGAGAAGGTCACCAGGAGGGTGCTATTTGACATGAGATCCTCGTGATAAAGGAGAATGATTTAAGGAAATACTGAGTAAAATTACTCAAATGGAGATGAGGAAGGGAAACCTGAGATTACAACTTAGTTTCCCTGTTGACCTGAAAGCCTTCTGACCTGGTCCAGTTCTTTAGACCTGCCTTTCTCAAGAGAATGAAAAAGCACAAAACTACACTAAGACCCATCCCTTAACTGAGGTTTGCTCTGTCCAGAGAGCTACATGTTAGGAACAGATGGAAAGCTGCATTTATATTGTCTCAGAATGTGCAGTGGGCAGATATAAAGTGGAACAAGTACAAAACTGTGAGAGCCATTGTGGTGCCAACAACTTTACTGATGCTGGTGATTAAAAAACTACATATTGCAATGGAATACTATCTATCTATAAAAAGGTGACCTTTAGCCATTTGCGACCAAAGAGATGAAATCGGAGGGGATAATGTTAAACAAAATGAGTCAGAAGAAGAAAGACATGTTTTGAATGATTTCACTTATTGATGTATAGAAATAAAACAAGGGGTTGAATAAAACCAAATATTTAGCCCATAGGAAGCCCTAGAATAGGACTGAAATTGAAGCTACATGATAGTGAAGGGAAGTTGGGGAAGAGGTTGGGAGGGGGCAAAATGGATGATAGGGGAGCACTGTGAGTGCCTTGTTCATGGGCATGGTTGGTGACATGTATCTAAGGAAGTCTGATCCTATGCCTCCACATCATATATGGTATCTTAAACCAATGCTACCTCAATTAAAACAAAGTCATTTCAGTCATATTAATATAGTGCTCTTGCAGAAGTATTATCTGTTACATAGGCATTGAATTCTCTCCTTTTATTCTGCACTGGATATACAAAATGCCTTGGGAAAACCCTTAGAATCTAACATAGAGTGTCCTCTGGGGTTCCTTCTTCATCTGTTTACTAGAAAACTAGTAAATGAAGATGAGAACAGCACCCCTGGGGTCTACCAGGTATATAATGATCCAGTAGCAATGATTCTTTGTTTCTTATAGAATTGAGCCAAAGGTTTATAATAACATGATTCTCCAGCCAGAGTAGACACCCAATTTCTGTGGACCTAAGTCTCCAATTAGATTTCTGAGGCTTAGCCACAGGAAGCCATGAGAAGTTAAGACAATTTTATTCAGTGGTGTGTCCTGAAGAAAAGTGATTAAGCATGGTGGCTCATGCCTATAAGCTTCAGCCTATGAAGCGACCGGGGCTAGGGATCATGGTTCGAGTTCCTTCTGGGGCCCATAGTGAGACCTAGTTCTAAGAAATTAGCTGGGTGAGGTGGCACACACCTGTAATCCCAGCTACCTGGGAAGCTGAGGCTGGGGATTGCTTGAGTCTGTGGTACCCTGGGCAACAAGAGCCTGCGGTCCCATGGGCAAAAATAGTGAGACCTAATCTCAAAAAAAAAAAAAAAGTGATCGGTACGTCGTTTTCTTAACTGCCTCTCGATCTTGTAGCATTTTATTTCTCTGCTTTATCCTGTTCTTTTCTTGATGTCTATTCATTATAACAGTTGTGATGAACAGATGAACGTGTTCATTGCTCTCACTTTCTAGAATTAGTCTTCAATTAGGAGAACCTGCTCTGAGTGCTACACCTATAGTTTATGTGGATGAACACCAAATCCATGAGCAGCCCTGTTTGCGAGGTACTGAAACTGGGGAGAAAACCGCGTGCTTGGGGTGCTTAACCAAGCTTACAAAGGGGAGCAGTTGGCCCTTTAAAGCCAGTCACATACCAGGTTCTTCCCAGTCCATGCATGTAGTAGCAAGACCACATAAACTTTAAGAGGAAGGCAAAAACAAATTTACTAATTACAAGACAAATTAGACAAGAGTCACTGAGAGTACAAAGGAGCCCCTTTGGTGACCTCACCACACAGTCCAGTCTCTTGTCCAAAGAGCACATGGCTGCCCAGCCATGTATGTCCACCAAATGGTGGCTGCCCCACATTAAGCTGGATGAAGGGGTTAAGATGGTGCCGCCACTCCTTCTTCAAAGACACAAGTCCAGTTACTCCAAGACTAAAAAAGCCAAGATGGCGATGTCAATCCTTCTTTGAAAACAGGATATTCAAATCCAATGAGGAAAACCAGGATGATGTTGTCAATTCTTCTCCAAAAGGCACTGCTCTGGCATTCTTTCAGCTCTAACTCCAAAGTGGCCTGGCATCAGCAAAACTCACTCAATACAGCAACACAGCAAGCACTTCAGACGTCTCATGTTGAAAACAGCAACACAGCAAATTCTCTTCAGTTCTCCAAAAGACTTCCAAGCTTTGCAGTTTTAAAGTTAAACCAGGTTTATAAGTATTCAATTTCCAAGTCAGCCTATACAAGTAACAAGTTTCTCCAACGTGCTTCCCTAGGCTCTTCAGCCCAGGGAAGGACCCTGCTGTGGCACATAGCCAAGGGAGCCCTGAGGACTTCCAGCCTCCCTGCTCCTTTGTTCTCTGCACCTTCCTTCTCTGTTCTCTTCTGTCTTCTTTCTCCTTTCCATGTGTTTCCTCTGTCCCCTCCCCAATCTCTTTATCCTCTTTCCTTGAGAGAATGCTTAACATCACTTCTCCACGTCTCCACCCACTGGGACACAGTGGCTGCCATTGTAAAGCAGATGCTGGGGGCCATAGCCTCCCAATTTCACCACAGCCCCCTAACAGTACCTTTTGGTTAGGTTCATAAACCACATTCTCCTCTCTCTCTTCACCATCACACACACCTTAGCTCTAAAATCATCCCCTCTTAGTGGCAAAGAAATGCTGTTCAGAAGTTTCATTTAAATTTCTTCTCAGCAGATGGGTTGTTCTCATGGAATCTACTGAGAGGTTATTTTCAGATTTCAGAGGTTGTCCAAGCCTGTGTGGGCAAAGGTGAGGCATAGCAAGGCAGTGACTTTTGAGGAGTTGACCACTGTCTACACAGAGTAGTTGTACTTGTTGGGAAAAGTGGACACACAGAGTTCCATCCTGCAATTTAGAACGTAATTTATTTTACTTCTTCTAACTCTGTGGGGGCCCTCTGAGGCTGAGACTTGAACTCACCTGCAGAATCTTTACCTTGGGTCCAGGTCACGTTCTGTAATAACACCTGCACAAATAAGCACAGAGACCTGGAAGCCCCTGAATCAGGCTACAATTGCTGTATCCCCCTTTAGTTTTTAAGGTGAGTTAGGTTACATTTTTTAACATCTCAAAGATGTCTGTTTTTTTTTTCACTGATAAGAGTGCTTGGATGATACATTTTATCTCTCCCACGTGTGTGGCTTAGTGAAGAGGTCTTTGTCCATCAAATCACTGACATTGAGGATGGGAACCTGAATGCTGGGGGAGCCCCAAAAGATTCAGTTCCAAGGTCCTTCTTCTCCTGAAGCCAAAGCCTCTGTACCTGATGCCAATCTCCCAGATCTCTGATCTCCACTCAGCTCTCCTTCCAAAAAGTCTTAGCTCCCCAGTCCCTGCTCTTTTTATCCTTTTGTCTTGTACCCCCTCCCCTCATGAAATCAGAGGCTTTAATTTGCAGTCACCCTCTCCCCTGGTGGTTCATTTCCCCTTCCCCACCAGGGCCTTGAAACCATAGCCCCAGGATCTTAGATTAGCATATTCACCAAGTCTACTTAGATATATAGCATCAAGAAAAAGAAGGAAGTACATTTATCTGTTCTAGGCCATTCTTAAGTTCAGACACAGGTAATGGCAATGCTAAATTTTCCCAACAAGTACAACTACCTAAATTGGGGTCATGGCTTCAAGGTGACTTCTCTAAGGTCATGCAAGTAGTAACAGGTGGAATAGGTTCAGGCCCTGCTCTGGGTGGGTTCTTTCCCACCTTGTTCTTTGCTCTTGCTCCATGAAAATCACCTGGTATGTGCTTGTTAAAGAAAGGAATAAAAGGAAAAACAAGCAGACTCATACAATCTCTTCATAACAAAGGGTGTCATGTAACTTTGTCCCCATTACTTTCTAGGTACATAGTACCTAGTAAATGTAGTAAAGAAAATTAGTTGAAACTTCAAATTAAATGAAACTTGATCTGATAAGGGTGCTGTGGTGAAACTGGGGGGCTGTGACCCTGGCATGGTGCATTAGAAGAGCAGCCATTGTGCCCTGGTGGGTGGAGACTTGGAGAAGGGAAGCCAAGCCTTCTCTCAGGAAAAGAGAGTGTGAGGGATTTAAACAGAGACACAGAGAGAAAGGGGTGGAGAGGAGAGAGCAGAGCACCAGGAATGGTTGCTGTCATGTTCAGCAGCAGGCAGGGAAGGAAGCCATGCTGTGGACTGATGTGGAGCCTGGGCTGATGTGGAGCACAGAGAAGCCTGTTGGAGAAACTTGTAACTAGTGTAGGCTGACTTGGAAATTTGGTCCTTGGATATTTGGTTTAACTTTGAAGCTGTGAAGCTTGGAATTTATCTAGAGACCTGAAGAGAACTTGCTGTGTTGCCGTTTTCATTGTGAGACATCTGAAGTAGTTGCTGCTGTTGTATCAAGTGAGTCTTGCTGGTCTTGGGCCACTTTATAGTTGAAGCTAAAAGAATGCTGTGCATTTTCGGAGGAGAATTGAAATTCTTCATTGAGATTCCTCATTGGATTTGAAGCTCCCACTTTTGAAGAAGGAGATATGATGCCATCTTGGTTTCATTTGACTTGAAGTGAATAACTGTGCCTCTGGAAGAAGTAGCAATGGTGCCATCTTGGTTCCTCCATCTGGCTTGAAGGTGGGACACCTGCCATTTTGTAGATGCACATGGCTGCTGCAGCTATGTGCAGTTTTTGGACTAGAGACTAAATTGGTTGGTAAGATAATCAAAGGGATCTCTTGGACCCCACAGTGAATATTGTCTATTTTGTCTTTTAATATGTAAATTTGTTTTTACCTCTTCTTAAGGTTAGTGTGGTCTTGTACTGCTTACGCAGGCTAGGACAAACCTAAGTAGCTGGGTTTATAGGGCCAACTGCTCCTGTTTGTAAGTTTAGTTAAGTACCCTGTTTTATTGGTTTTGTTACCCAATTACAGATCTTACTGAGTTCACGGGTGATTAGGAGCAAGCCTCAAACTGTGGCTTTCAGGGACCAGACTCCCGTTCCTAAGATTCAGGAATTGTGTGTCCATGGGCTTAATCCCTACAAGTATAAATAAAAGAGGAAACAAAATGACTAACTTCTCAAATATATATTTCAAAGAAAAGTATAAAAATATCAATGATGGTGTTTTGATGGTCAAAGTCAAGGAATTCATTTCCTTTTTCAGAATGAACCACTTTACTATGCCAGGCTGTATAGCCTTATATAATTTATGTATTCTGCTGATGTTGAAGACTCATGGAAACTGAGTGAAATTGCTCTCTGAAACCATAATGATGAATTTCTTGATTTTGAATCTTTCTCTGGGGAATATGTTTAAGCCCCCTTTAATTCCAATGTGCTATGTGACACCTGAGTAATAAATATTTTCCCCTAATATGGCTTTATGATTAGCTACCCAAATTGTGTTGACTTTTAGCAAAATAAACTTTTGTTGACTAGTTGACTGTTCTTAATTTCTTTGCTGTGTTTCAATTTAGGGGAGGGAACAATTTGCTAGAATATCTATTCTTTTAGAAAACAAAGTGAAACAAAGATCCATTTCAGATGGGAACACTTTCTTTTCATTACAATTTGAAAGACTCATTTAATATAATACTGGGGTTTTGGGGCGGGGGGACTAACTTCCATAGCTTCTTATTGCAGCAAAGGTATAGGTATTTTTCAGTGAGAGGCAATAGCTTAGTATTGGACTGAGAACTGACAAACCTGTGTGCTGACAGATATGCTGGTACTTTGTATGGTTTTCATTTAACTCTCAAATCAACTCCACCAGGTTGTTATTAATCACCCCATTTAATGGTGAATAAAGGCAACACTTCAGCTGCCCAGTACTTTGATATTTTCCTCAAAGACTAAAATGACATATTAGCAATGTAAACACCAGTCTGTCTCTTTGTAAAATGTGTGATGCTTCCATCAGTCAGTGCTCACTGTGACGCAAAAGACCTGAATTTGTTCATTTATCAATTTATTCACAGACTTTTATTAAACATCTGCCAGGTTCCAGGAATTCATAAGGCTTCAATAAGTGCTCAAGGCAAAAACTATGATTATTCTGAAACCTTTCCTTCAAGGTGGAGATGGCAAGAAGGGGAGAAGATCGATAGTATATAAATAAATTAAAATTCTGCCAAGTGTGCTTATCAAAATGAAATGGTTGGCTAGGATAAGAAGCAACAGGATCTACTTCAATGTGAATGGTTGGGAAGATCTTGTTGAGGAGTTGACAGCAGGGGAACCTCTGAATCATCAGCGGAACCCTGTGCCCGAAGAACTCCAAGGCAGAGAACCTGCTTGCAAAGGAGACATGATCATGTGCAGAATTCACAAAGGCAAGGGTGATGGGGTGAACCGAGCAAGGGAGGATGGAAGTTGTGGTTGGTAAGACAATGGGTGCCCAGGATGTGTGATGCTTTGTTAGCAGAGTGAGGCAGCTACTTTAAAGAGGCTTTTAGTAGGTGTTAAGCAGCGAAGTGATTTGATTTACTCCTTACTGAAATTCAATGAATGAATTAAAAAAAGAAATGCAGGTTCAGGAGGTCCATTAGGAAGATGAGGGGAGGTGGGATGGGGGGAGGTGGGCTCTTGGGGATGTGACCTTGACACAGGACTTGGGACTGGCTGGTGCCTCTGTATACAAGCACAACAAATGTATTGGGCAACTTTTGAATGAGATTTAATATCTTTGGACAACAATTTTACCCTTGATAAAAATGAGTGCAACTTGGACTCTATTCTATCTAAATGTCACAATTATAAACTATTATCAGGAGAAAATTCCATTCATATGTGAAGAAAGTGAATGCATGATTGAGAGAAAGTAAAGGAAATATGACTAGACATGTTGCATTATTACTGAAACAGTTAAATTTTAGTGCAGTACTTTCTTCTCAAATTATTTTAATCTTGTAACCTAATTTTAACCATACGATACCTTGTTAGTTTTAAATTTTTTTTTGCTCCTGGTGTTGGGGGGAACTTGCAGAATAATCCTTAAACATTTGAATAAATAAGTTAATGATAATGTTAAATGGAAAATTTCCTCTTGATACATTAACATATCTTAAAAAACTATATTAAATTAAATAGTTAACAGTGGAATGGAAGTCAAGAGAAAGGTCTATGAAATAGAGCAGTATTATGAGCAATGAACATTAATATAAGTTTTGTATTAAGTCAGAATATAATTATGAGTGAGTCAATGAATTTATAAATTATTTAGTAAATAATATCAGGATATTTGGGTTAGCAGGAGTAATTAATAGATAATAATTAAAATACAATAAGAAATAGTATATTTGTTGTACCAAAAGTGCAAGGGAAATTTAATCCACAGGTGGGAAAAAAAAACACTTTGGATTTGGAAGAAGAAAATTGAGAAATTTTTATAACTTCAACTAGAGAAAGGTTTTTTTTAAGGATGATGTCAATGACACTGAAAAATAGAAGATAAAACTTGAAGTGTCTATGTTACAAACTTTAACAATTAAAAACAAATGAAAGAAGTGGCAGAAACATATTTGACACATTATTTTGGCAAATGATTATAATGAAGCCTGAGAGAAAAATGAGCTAAGGACTGAGCAGAGATTTTACAAAAGAACTGATATAAACGTCAAAAAAATATGTAAAAAAGTTCCACCCAGCACTAATTAAAAGCAAATAAAACTACAGTGTGATCTCATTGATTTTCTTCAAATTGACAAAGATGAGAAAATGCTAAATCCCACTACTGGCAATGGTGTGAAGAAGAGAGCACATTACTAGTGCAATGAAAATTCACTCGGGAAATTCACTTCCTGAGACAGTTTGGCAACATGTGAAAAACATATATCTTGTGTCCAGAAATTTATCTAAAAGAAATGAAATATGTGTAAGAATTTAGCTATTAGGATATTTATCAGAGTACTATAAGTAGAAACCAAAATGTATGCAAAAAGTATAAAGTATACATCATAGACTAGGTTATATATATATATTATATACATCATTACAGTGGTTACTTAGCAGTTGCTATGTTTGGGTAATAGCAGTTAATTGACATAAAAAGGCCTCTGCAGTGTATTTTATTTTATTTATTTTTTTATGATATCAATTATTTTATTATATTTTTTAAAATTTTTTAAATTTTAATTTATACATATATATTTCACATCAATCACTTCATTGAGGTCCCTGGGGGTCCCCCACCACCTAGCAGTGTATTTTAAATGAAAATACCCAAAAGGAGACCTCAATATTTATACAAAGGGACACCAGTACTCAGATTTTTATTGCAACACTATTTATAATTGCAAGGACATGGAAACAACCCAAATGTCCTAAAACAGATGAATGGATGAAAAAGATGTGGTATATATACACAATGGAATATTACTCATCAATTAAAAATGACAAATTTGATGAATTTGTGATAATATGGATGGACCTGGAAGAAATCATGTTAGCAGAAGCAAGTCAGAAAGAAAAAGAAACGGAATGGTCTCACTAATACATGGGATATAGGAAAAACAAACAAAAAGCCAGGAGGATAAGTCAAAACAAGCTAACAACCAAGCTAGAGTACACAATTGGGTATGTGGGGGGGTGATGGGAGGGAGTAGTCAGGGAGGGAAGGGGGTGGGTGATCCCTGGGGAATACAAAGATGTGAAATATGTATATGTATATATTATATTTAATAATAAAAAGAATTTAAAAATTAAATGAAAGTACCAAGTTTATGCAACTGTATCTTAAGCATGTCCCCACCCCTCCCTTTTTCTGTTAAATTGTGTGTGTAGGTACAATATATGTTTGTAGATGTTTTGCACAGTTGCACAGATGTTTTGCACAGTTGAGTGAGGGTGGCAATAACTGCTTTTGCTCTCATTTTGTGTGTTGACATCATGTCTTTTGTGAACATTTTCAATTCTTCTTGTTGGGAACATGAACTATGTGTTGAGATCTTCTTGGGGACATCTGACCAGCTTAGTTGGTGGACACTGGTTAGCTAATTAAGCCTTCAGTTTCCCCCTATAGAATGTACTTCATAACAGAACATACCCATAGAGGAGTGTGTTAAAATAATGCAGAAAATGTAGCTAGTATATTTTTCACTCTTGTAATTTTATCGATAGTATAAAATACTCCTTTAAAACAGCAAGAATTGACTAACGTTTCAATGAGGATGGGGAATATATATATATATCAACTCTTCTCACAGCATGAACACCAGTAGATTTTATTTCTTTTTTCTCACCTCTCCCAGACATTATCTTTGAATGACTCAATAGAAGGTGCCATCAGCCAGGGTACGAGAGTTATCAGTCCATGCCAGGTTTGGCGAACCATCTCATCTTCCTGTTTCTGGGTGGAATCTCTGCAAGGTTCAGGGGCTCTACAGTATCAGCAGATCACCTGCAAGATGATTTGATTTCAGAGGAGATAAATAAGCTAACAATAGCACCAGAAACTCCCTCTGCCCAAATACTCTTAATTCCCCTAAATGATGAACTTAAATTCCCCTAAATGATGAATAAGCAAGTGAGAGCCTGTTTCAGTGATAGTGTCTTAAAAATGTTAGCTTGCTTCAAGAGGTTTGTGATCCAAATGCATCCCATGTGATTGTACCTCTGAGTTATGTCCCCCAAAGGGTAGGGAGACCAGTCTGAGGTTATTTATCATCAAAGGTGTCTTCACACCTATGGTCTTCCTTACATGTTTCAAGAGTAGCATTTTCCGACATGGTCTTAAACTTTTGTCAGTCACATGTTCAGTGATCTTGGGCTTAAGATAAGCAGGGAGGATTAATTATGTCTTAAATCTTGTTAAACTTTTGTTTCCCCATTCCTTTTCTTCTCTTGCTCAATTTCTTCTCCTTCCTTTTTAATCTGTGAAACATATTCATCAATGGTTACAGCTCCCCCCCCCCCAAGGAATTGGGTGTATCTAACAGTTGTACGGACTGTTTTATCCACAGTTGTTTCAATTTTTTTCTATGTACTTGAATCTATTCTTCCACCTGAAGACTGCAGGAATTAGGAATGAGTTACATACAGCAGCTTCTTGCCTAGTTAAGGAATATCACCAGCATTTTAAAAAAGAGGTTTTCTATCTAGTCCATTTTGTGAAGAAAGTGGACGAATGCTTAGAATTGGCCAGGGAATATTTTTTCCATGAGGCATTCATTTGTGTTATAATAGAAGGGCTGGAACCAATAAGATATATGCTGCCTGACAAGTGGCTTATTTAACTTAATATGGAAAAATATAAAATAATGGGAACTAGGTCAAAAATGGCAAAGAGGATTAGGACTTAAATGGAGACAGACTCCCAGACAATGAAGGAAAGAGGATCTGGCAGTAATAGTGTCTAAAAGCCTAAACCCACCAGCTTCATGTCTGGCAGTAATTAGGAGGCCACAGGAATACTGGGATGCATCAATTGAGGATTAGAACGGAATAGAGGAAGAGTTGATGAACTCCATGGAACTGGATGTTCTTCAGAGGAAGGGGAGAACTTGCAAAAGGCAGCCCTCTAGGCTACAATGAGAAAGCAGGGGGAGACACCACTCTGGGTGTCAGTGGCCGAGCAGGTAACAGACAGAAGAGGGAAGACAAAGTGGTTGATGGAGAGAGGTGATGAGAGGAGCATGTGTTCCTATCACAATAACATGCTAGAAATGAGGAGCTACAGCCCATGACTTCTTCAGTTTCTTGAACCTCCTCCTTGTGACCCATGTGGCCCTCCTCCATGCGGCCCATTTTTATTGATCTCCTTGAAACTCGACTCCAGATGATTCAGCGATGTAGTAGATCCCATCTCAGTTAGTGTCCTCCATCTTCTTTAGTGTCCCGCTTTCCTGAGTCCTTTTTTCCCATTCACCTCCTGTCGCTCAGGGCGGCCAGGCACTCTCATACATCAGAGTCTCTTGGACTTCAGCACTGGGTTCCCCAAGACTTGCCAGTCTGTTCCATTATTTAACCAGGACACATACCAGCTGGGTTTAAGAGTGCAGCTGGATGCCTTTCAAGGCTCATCTGAGCTTCAGCTGCAGTGCATTTTTTTTGTTTGTCTACATTAGGGATGCCAGTTCCTGCTGGGAGGCTGAGCGGGGTTCCTTTCTCTTGTATTTGCTCCACGGAACACCATGTGCAAGGCAGTGTTCAGTCAACACTCTAAGGCCATTAGAATTGCTGCATGAAGAGGGAAATGAACTGTGCAAAAAGAGCCATAGGCTTGAATAGACATGATGAGCTCTGGATTCTAAATTCAAATGTAGTCCTTCACTGGCATTTGAAGCACAATATCCCAGGAGGATGGGAAAAGCATAGCCCACATGGTGTCTTTTGTTGAGTCAGGGCTTGGCAGGAGTGGGGCGAGGCTCTGAGCCATCTATGGACTGGAGAGGAAATATCAAACAACCAAGTTTAGCAAGGTCCACGTTAAGGGAGAGGAATTAATTCGCATGGATCACCTGTGATGTCTGTGGTTTCCTCTGCCAGGAAAAGCTTCAGCATTGGCCTACAAATATCTTATTGTGAAGACAATGCTGTTCACATGGTGTTTCCTAATAGGTTTCCATGAGAGTCTGATGCCCAGTTGTGGGACAGTGGAAGTTTTCATTCTAATATTTCTTTCATGTTTTATTTTAGAGTACTTTCTAACTACCAAGATATATTTACCCAGTTCATTTATGACTTTGAAACTAATGCTAAATTACTTAATTGAAATACGCATTGTTTAGAACATGGAGGTATTGCTGTGGCTAGATATGAATTCTTGCCTTCAAGGCTCATACATTCTTGAAGTAATCATGAAAACACAAAACACACAAAATATTGCTCATAAAGCATGATAGATAGTGTTAGGTACTATGCAAAAAAAAGACTGATTTCTGGGATCCCAACTCTATTCCATAAGTGCATTATCCTACAAAAAAGAAATCAATAATATACAATAGAGAAAGGAAAATCTCTAACACACGATGGTGGGAAAATTGGCCAACCATCTGAAAAATAATGACTTAGACCACTACTTTAGCCCTTGCATAAAAATTAACTCAAAATAAGCTAAAACTTGAACATAAGACCTTACACCAAAACAAAAAACAAAAACCAAAAACAACACATAAAAGAAAACATTCTATGCCATTGGCTTCAGTGATGGTTTTGGGAATTTGATTCCAATGGCAAGAGAAACATTGAAAACAACAAGTGGGACTAGATCAAACTACAAAGCTTCTACACAGTGAAAGAAGCTCAGTAAACCCAAAAGACATACCACTGAATGAGAGAAGCTATTTGTATAACATACATCTGACAAGGGGCTGCTATCCACCATCTACAAAGAACTGTAACTCAACAATAAGAAAGCAATATAATGGGAAAAAATGGGCAAACTAAACAGATTTTTATCTGAAGAGGATAGACAGATGTTCAACACACATACGAAAAGTGCTCATCACCACTTATCATCAGGGAAATGCAAATCCAAGCCACAATGAGATACCACCTCACACCCATGAGAATGACTGACATTAGAAAGATGAACAACAACTAAGGTGTGGGGGAAAAAGTCCACCATACAGTGTTGGTGGGGTGTAGTTTGGTCCCTGTGGAAAACAGTAGGGAAGTTACTCAAAATATAAAAAATGAATCTCTCATATGCCCCCAAATTCTATGCCTAGGTAGCAACCCCAACACTGATAAAGAGTAATTGGAGCAGATATATGCACTCTTACTTCATTACAGCACTTTTTATTAGAACCACACGATGGGAATATCCAAAGTGCCAATGACCAAGATGGGGTATAGATACGGAATGAATCCCACTCATCTATTTTTGCCTTTTGTGACAACATGGGTAGAATTGAACGGGATCAGCCTAAGTGAAATATGTCAGGAGGTTATAGACAAATCCTGGATGATTTTGTTTATAGGTACAAAATAAAGAAAACACAAATATAGACAAAAATAAACCCAAACAAACCCTGGTAATCTGACTGTAGATTTTTAGGTTTACCAGAGGAGGAAAAGGTAGGGTGGGGTGCAAAATCGGGGAGCACAGTGGATTGTGGTGGACAGTGGCTGGTAACACATCTGAGGAGGTGTGACTCTCTAGCTCAAAAATCACGAGTAACCAATGTTACTTTAACTGAAAAATAATGAATGCAATTTAAAAAAGGCAAAAGTGGAATAGAATGTGTCAAGATGAATAGCTTGGCATTTTCAGATATCTGGCAGCCCACCCATAATTTTGGATGCTTGCTATCTTGCAGATATTAAATTTATTTGATTAATAATAATTATTATTATGTGTGTGGGGCATCATCATCAAAGCACTTTCATATCTATTTCTGCAGACTCCATCTCTCCAAAGCACTTTGCTCAGATCTGGCGCAGATTTGGGTGATCTTAAATTTGGTCCTCATAATATATCTTAGAACACATTTAGATCATTTACTAGCTTATGTCTTTTCTGTCTTATGAATAACTCTTAGTGAACCACATCAAGCATCAAGCATTCCCTCAAAAAGTCAAGTAGGGAGACAAGTAGGGATCTGGTAGGCTCTGAAATGAGGGGGAGTTGTTGAGCATATCAGCATGTTGGTGCTCTATTGTGTTGCCTGGGCTATTTGTGAGGATAATCCCATTCCTCTGTCACATGTCTAGAGTAGGTCAGTGACAGAGTCAACAAGGCATCTCAGTCACTGGGGTGGAGGCCTTCACGATCCCTGTCAGGTTTGCTTTCACACCCCTATGCCAGCTCAGCTCTGCCTTTCTCCTTGTGTACCATGCTCACATCCAAGTCATTTTGTCTGAATGAAGCATATCCTATTCTATCTGCCTCTTCTGGTCTGTCTATACTCCATCCCATCTCCCACACACTTTAAGTGCGCATCTTCTTCCAGCCATTTCTGGACCAGTTCAAGATTATAAGCTCGATTCATTGAACAATGCGGTGGCATCCTCTCTGGTCCAGTTGCTTTCAGTTACAGTGTTAGTCTCGCATCATCTTGGCACACAGACCTCAGACCAACTTTCTTCAGTTTCACTGAGAAGAACCAGTCCCCTTTCCCTTGCCTTCTCCACATCTGATTCATCCATCAAGTTTCTGTACAAATGTAGCCCCTGAAAGATAGACTTGCCAGATAAAATAGAGGCCTCCCAGTGAAGTATGCATTTCAGATAAAGGCTACTTTCTGACTGAAAGCATTCTCAAGTATAGCATGGGACAGTGTTACACGAAGAGATTATTCATTGTTTATCTAAAATTCAAATTTAACCGGGCATCCTGTTTTTCATTTTCTACATCTGGCAATGCTAGCTTTCTCTGGATTCTCTGACTTCTGTCCAAAGCCCACTGTCTGTGGAAGGTCTGAAGCACTTATTCACACAACAGCACTTAGACACAACCTGGATTTTTTTTTTTTTAACAAGTGGGTAGAGTATAAGTAGTCGAAGAGAAATCACACTGTATTCCTTAGGTCAGCCATTACTGAAAAACCTACCTTTGCTAGGAAGCATGTACAAATGAACAAATGAGAATTCAGAGATTAAAGTGGTGTTTGTTCTCAGCGTTGCCCCATACCCAAGGCTCCCACAGCACAGCATACAGTCACAAAGTGGCAACTTGGTGGTCACTGATGGTTCCTTGTGCTGGCTGTGTGAGTCCTGAAGGGGTCTCGATGATAACGATGATGACTAGGTTTGGAGAAAGTGAAAAGAAGGCCTTTCAGAGCAGATGGAGGAATATATGCAAAGACCCAGGGGAGGGAGGGATGGTGAAGTGACGAGGATGTTGGCAGAAGTTCCTTCTCGGGAGATACTCACATGTATACCCTGGAAGATGGGCTTGGTAAAATGGACAAGAACCAGAGCATGAAGTGTTTGTATGTCATGTCCAGGAGCCTAGACTATCTCCTGCGAGCTGTGGAGATATGCTGGATGCTCTGGGTGAATGCTCAGTGCATTCTGGAAAGATGCGTTAGAGAAAGGATTCAGACAAGATGTGCAGCAGGAGTCTATGGAGGAGCTACAGTGACCAAGTGTCACTGTGGTGACTCAGGCTGGAACTGCTGAGGGTGCTGAGTTTGGGGGTGGACACGTTCATGAGCTGGGGGAGCAGAAAGTCAGCAAGACCTTTGGCCCATTGACACATGGTATGGTGGAGGGCGAGAGATGAGCATTTGTGGCTGTGGTAACTGGGGATGGCAGAGACAGCTATCAAAGTGGAGGGAGCAGGAAGCCATGCAGGTTTGGGGGTGGGGGTGGGGAGTATGGGGAGTTCTATCTGTTTTTTCTCATACTTGCCTTTTATTATATATCTCTTTATCCTTTCACTTTCCGTGTGCTCTGCTTTCCTTCAGGTGGACTCGGAGAGTCCTGGGATCCTGGACCCTCCCTCACCATCCACCCAGCTATGTCCCTGTGTTCTGAACTAATCACTGCTCCTTGCAAGCCCACCTTTGCCACACATAGCTCCAGGCTGCCCAAGCTGAGTTGCCCAGGAACAGCTGCGGCCGATATGGTCTGCACAGCTGCACAGGAGCTCTGAGTCAGGACCGAGTTTCAGTCCAAAGATGCATTGCTCCTTGGAGGGAAGCTAAAGAGCTAAGGTGACCCAGGTCCCTTCCAGTAGGGAGGACCCCATCTCACAGTGACAGCAGGGGTCTGTAGGTTAGTGGGGTGACTATCATGCCCCCCAGAGACCCTGCACTCCCTCTCCCTGCAGAACCCCATAACTCCTTCCAAAGGGAGCCATTCCCTCGAGATCCCTCGAGATCCCCAGAGCCCCCCACATTTTTGAAACCAGTGAAGGCAAAATGTACAGGGATTTCTGAGAAAAGTGACTGTGGTCTGAGCGTGATCCCTGAGCGTTATGATGTGGCACTGAATCCTTTTTCTCTTTTTTTTCCCCTCCTCTCCCCTGAATGGTGTTCTTTGCTCTCCAGTTAACTCATGTGCTGGCCAGGGTCCAAGTACATTTTGTTTCTTGATTTCCCGCCAGGCTTCTCTCAGTCGTGGTGCACTCTCCTCCCTGCTCCCCTCCTGCCCCAGCCCTGTCTCTCTTCATAATCATTTCAGCTTTTCCATGTGGCTGAGCTGATACAGAGAAATGCTGCCAGCTTAGGTGGGCCTTCCACGGGGTGAGGCTGGAGGCTCCCTGGGAACAGTCACCCCTCTCTCAGCAAAATTCTGCCCAGTAAGGTCTGCCTGGACGCAGCTAGAGCAGAAAGCGTTTGAACTCTGCCCCTGCCGAATGACTTCCAGATGTGTCAACTCCAGCCTCCCTCCGTTCTGCGACTGTAGCACTGCCAGCTTGCATCTGCAGAGTTCTAGCACACAGGAAACATGAAAGAGGATCTTTTACAACATCTGCTCTCTTCCCCCCAGCACCCCCCTGTCTGCTCGGACTTTGTCCTAGATTTCATCCTCCCCTTTAAAGAAATTCAAATTCATTAAGGAATCAGCCCAGGACTTTCCTTGGCCCCAAATGCCAGCTCATCTGGCCTCCCCACACATACCCCTTTCCCTCCCCAGCCTTTTCTTGGCTCTTGGGACTGTGGGCCTGAGCACCCCTGGAATCACTGAAGAAGCTGGCTGGCCTTGTTGGGGGAGGAAAGAATCAAGTCCTCTCTGTTGGGCCAGTGCAAGTCCACAAACCACAGGAGGAGAGAAGCAGAGACCTTCCTTGAGGTGAACTGACATGTAGTTTCTTGGCCTGAGTAAGGCAGACTTAGAAGTATTTATGTGCAGGATGAGCTCCTTGCCTCCCCCCACGCCATATGCCTGGCCTACGGAGCCCATCAAGTGAAGGGGACAGAAGAGGACTTTTTTCTTGTTGCAAGGCCAAGGGGGGAGGAAAGAGCAAGAGACTAAGCAAATTAGAGCAGGAGACTTTGCCTGAGATGATCTCAATAGAAAAACGATGTAGGTTGCTGCAGAAATGGATGCATGAACTTCTCTGCCCTCAATGCATATGGACCCTTCACTTTCTCCAGGTCCCTGCCAGGGGACATGGGATAGAGCCAGGAGAAGGCAGGAGGTGGAAGGGGCAGTTGTTGCTCTGGGTTCTGGGGTCACAGATGATAGGTCACAGGTGGTCCTGCGTCATGGGGATGCAGACACAGCTGATGATCTACTTGGCTCTTCTTCCAGGAAGAATCTAACTTTAAAATTAGGGCCCTCCATCTTCCATCACAATTATAGAGATGGTTCCCGGAGAAACCAGTTACTCCTGATATTTACCATGAGATGGCCTTGGCTAGGATTTCCTTTCTCAGCTGTTCTCCATACTCTCTTCTCTAACCCGAGAATAGTGACACTGGTGTTTATGATTTCACGGTCACAGTGCAAGGTTGGAATCTGCATAGAGCCTTTCTTGAAACATCTCTTCATCTCACTTACCCCAATACACTGTTACTCTGGTTATGGCCAGAGGTTACTCTGGGGGATGTTCACAGTAAGTACACAGTAAGTATAAAGTAATAGGTTTGCAAGTCTCTTCTTTTAGGAGACTTAGGGTCCCTTTCATCATTGGGCACCAGTCTCTAACCTAACTTAACAAGCATCATAGATAGAGGTCATGGCTTTCCATTGCAGCATCAGGTTTCATTTCTCTGTTCTCTAGCTCTTTAGTTCACTGTTTGTTTTTAAAATAAAGCTCAGGAAACAGGCTATCCAGGTTGTGCATTTGCATCTTCCTAGGAATCCTAGGAACTCTCTCAGACCTCACCACAGGTGACAAAGTACTGCCAGGTGGTACCTGTATAAAACTAATCAAGACCTGATACTTTTGCTGCACCAGTAGCAAGATTTAGAGGTAGGATTTGAAAGGATTAGAAACAGAACACAGGTGTTTCTTGTACACCACAGTCAGGGGTCAGATTCTCTTCCATTCTCAGGAGATTGCTGTGTAAGCATCTCCTCTTGTGGGATTTGCTTCCAAACTTGGAATGGGGCAGTGAGATGCCACTCCAGTGATTATATTGCAAGGAAACACTATAACTTCTCTCCTGCTAGAAGATTTTCCTTTTTGTTGGCTGGGATGAAGCACGTCATGATATTGCAGAGGTGATGTGATGAGGGCGACTGCCAGCCCATGCCAGAAAGGAGCTGAAATCTTCCCTCTGACAGCCCCCAGGAATGAAATTCCAACAGCCATGTAAGTGAGCAGGGGTCTCCCCTAGTTGTACCTTCAGATATAGCAGCTCTGACACTTTGTTTTTAGTTTATTTTTTATTGTATGAAATTTAATTATATTATATTTTTTGTCTTTGGGCTGTTCCTCCCCCCTCCTCTTCCTCTTCCCACCCCATCTCCTCTTTCACTGTCAGTTGTTGGTTAGATTTTAGTCCACTGAATTCTTTTCTAGCCCCACAACCATGTCCTTTTCCCAGGTGAGAATGTGTTTTCCAGGCTTTTTCTTTCCAGGTGTATCCTTGTTTCTGTCACGTTTTGCTGCTAACCTCGCTTTATAGTTCTGGTATCTGGCATGGGGGTCCTTTCTCCCAGCCGATGTCTATAGAAAAGTTCTTTGATGAAGACAGGCACTGCTGGGTGGTTGGCCCAGCTCCTTGTGGAGGCCCCTGCCGTATCTGTGACCTTCTTCTCGCCTTGGAGATGGAGAGCACCTTGCTCGCACTGAAGGCATCTCTGAACCGGGACTTTTGTTCCCATCTGTGGAAAAGTCGTGGGGGTATTTCTGAGAGTTTGTCATTATCGATGGTCTCACTACCCTGTGTCCTGTGGATTGCGAGGATCTTTTGTCCCTGAACTTAGTACTTAAGTTTTTTCTTCTTGCCTCCATCTTCATATGCATCTGCAGTTGAATTAGTGATTTTGTCATTCTTTGTGAGGCTTGACTGGATTCAGAGCATACCGGATGGGGTGATTCAAGCCCACAGATCCACTCCTCCCGTCCTCCCTCCCTCCCTCCCTTCATCATTGTCTACCAGCCCAGATCACTTTGCTTTGTTTAAGGCAGCCTTGGGCCTCTGGTAGCCTCCCACCAGAGACTCATATCTGACACTTTGCACTTGTATGAAAGACCCTAGAGTAGAGGCGAGCAGTGCCTGGGTTCCTGACTTCCAGAAACTGTGTAATTAAAAAAAAAAAGCCCATTGTTTTAAGCTGCCAAATTTTAAGGAAATTTGCCATCAAAATGACCAACTCTCCTGGTCTTCCTGGGACTGTTCCAGTGTTAACTCTGGAAATGTTGACATTCAGTCAACTTTCAGCCAGTCAGACAAAATGTCATGGTTGGTTGCCATATTGGTAATGCAGCAATACTTAACTAAGTCTTGTAGGCATAGGCTGGTTCTCACTCATGCCGTGAGAACTAGATTAGCTATGTCCAAATTCCCCTTCACAGAGTTTGTACCATGTCACACTCTCACATGTTCTAGGAGAGCATATTTCTTTGTGGTTTTCTAACAGCTTCCCCCCCCCCACTATTTACTCGATAATGAATTAATAGTTGATTGCATGTGGAAGCTGACTCAAATTATCTTTGAACAAAGAAATACATTTAGACTTTAATTCATGCTTGCAGAATTAAAGTACATGGTTTCTACTTGATCTGTTTCCACAAATGCATCTTCCTTACTTCACAAAGGAATAGAAATGTTTAGCTTCAGTACCGGATTAGGAACCCACAGGCAAGAATAGGTGATGGCTTAAGTGTAGCCTTGTGTGACTGTTGGCAGATTCACATGTCTGTATCATCAGCCAGTTCACTCCAGGGAATGAGTGTGGCTCGGTGTGGTGCAAGCACCCCATTTCTGGATGGGTTCTTTACTGGTTCTAGCAGTCAAGGAAGAATACTGAAGCTCTTGGTGGGGGGGGGGTTTGGACTGCAGTGCTCTCAGGGAACCAGGTCCACAGGCCCACCAGGCAGGAAGGCTGGGAGGCAGGTGAGTCCCCCATTCCCCCCCCCAATCTTCACACTCTTCCTCTGGGCTTTCTCTCTGGCCTTCTCTCATGCTCTTGCATCCTGTACACTCCTCCTCATGTTCACCCACCAGGTGATGCTGCCTTTGATCCCCATCCTCCTAGGCCAGGTGAGCCCACTCACACAGGCCCACGCCCAACGTGCCAAGCCACAATCATGGGGGAGGATGCAGTACCACAGTTGTCATAGAAGCTAATGGCAGAGAAAGCCTGACTGACTCACTTACCCTACACTCTCTGAAGTAGCTGGTGAGCTGGGAAGCAGGCATCCTGTCCAGACCATCGGCTCTGGGAGCCATGTGGCCAGGGGCCATTGCAGGCCAAGTGCTATTTTTCAAGATACCCTGAAATAATTTCAGACTTTAACTGTGAGTCTTTATAATGCACATATGGGTACACACACACACACACACACACACACACACACACACACTTTGCAGTAAAACACCTACAAGTCACCTTTGGCCAGCACGGTACCTGTTTAGGGATACTGAGAATGTGTAAAAGAAGGAGGATGTGAGTCAGCCTCACTGAGCTTCCAGGGGCCACTGTCTTTCCTCATCCTTGGACACGTGTGTTAACTACTTCCTCACAAGGATGTTGGCGTTCAAGGAGGTAAGTACCTTAGGCACCTATAACAAAGGCATGGCAGGTCCAAGGCCAGGACTTAGATTCCTACATCTCCATTCTCTCTACTCTACCAGCCAAGGCTAGTGCTCTCCATGTGGAGGGAGCTGTTGCTTTCCGGAGTATTTCTAAACTGAAATTAAATAGCAAATGGAAGGGATTCCTTGTTTCTCAACTTTATTGCTCTGTGGCAGAACCCATCAGGCACACTGATCTTTACACTGGTTGGAAGAGTGTGTAGGGTGTTTAGGTTTTTCCCTCCATTAGCCTGGAACCAGCATCCGGGGTATTGTCTTCCCTGTGATTGTGCATCCCAATGGGTGTGTAAGTGTGTAAGTGTACACACCTGGGCCTAGGAGAGAGGGGATAAAGGGGAGCAGAGAGCATCAGAGAGTATGAGTAAGGGAGGGGGAGCGAGGGGGAGTGAGGGAAAGAGAAAGAGAAGATTCCCTGGGCTCAAGGGACTCACATATCTCCCTGGTCCTCAGGCCTGGCTCTGCCCTGCCTGGTGTGTAACTGCTGTTATAGGACAGCTGGTGACAAGGACAGAGTGGTCACCCACCATGTGCCTGGGCTGAGGCTCTCAAAGCGGTTATTCCAAGCCTCATCCTTCCCGAGCGGACAGTGGATTGCTTTCCACTGGAAGTATGCACAACCAAAACTTTTCAGTTTGCATTTCCTCTGGACGGGCTTGACTCTTTTTAGGACACATTAAGGAAACTCGGATGAGGGGAAAATTAGATTAAGAGTCAGTGTGGACGAACTGTTCTGTGTTCTGTCCTGTCCTGGCAGCACTTGTGATTCTGTTTATGATGCCCTCAGTTTATATCCTGGCGTTCCCCAAATTGTTCCCCCAGGACAGACTGTGAGGTGATGTGAATGGCACATCTGTGAAGGAGCGTGAATGGGACTCTTGTAGATAGAAAGGAGGCCCAGGAGTTTGGTTCCCCCGGTAATTGGTGACATTGGCTGCTGGTACTCTTATATTTTATAACTTGAAGTGGGCCTTGTAGTACGATTCTTATCATTTCTTCTAGCTCTCCTTTTGTAAATCTGCTGTTGATCACTTCAATCCATAACTCACCCTGCTCATCTTTATGTGGGGCTTCTCTTGCTTTTTTCCCTACTCTTTTAGAATTTGTGCCTCTAGACCTATTTTGTGTAATTATGCTTTCAATGATCAACTGAAAATTGTCTGAATTTTTGAGAGTCTGAATAAGTCAACCTCTATGATATGCAGTTACATAGTTTAGTCAGGAAGTCTTTCAATGATCTTTGAGTGTGCTGAGAATTCATCTAAGAGCATGGTGGAAGTTCGTAATTTGGCTGTTGAAGTGAGTTTTTCCTGACTTAGAACAAGTCACAGGGTTGGGTATTCTTTTCCTGCAGTATTACTTACAACTGTACTTTGATTTCCAATTTAACTGACAAAAGAGCAAAGCTGAGCTGATTAAAAATAATAGAAATTTTAAATAGAAATAATAAAAAGCAAATTTATTTTTTGAAAGTTAAACCAGAGGCAAACTCAAGTATCCACAACTCTGAACTCTGTCTAATTTTCAGAATGATTTTATAAATGTTGCATTGGTTGGGGATTGTTCTTGACCTTGACAAAGAGGGACTCAAAGTAACCATGGCATTAACAAAGTAAGCTCTCTTTCTGTTTATGTAAAACAGAAGTGAAGTGAGTTGCCCAGAACCAGAATAACAACTCCATTGTCATCAGGAACCCAGACTCCTTTTTTCTTAATTTGTCCTCAGATCTGAGTGCCTACCTTCCATGGTCAAGGTCACATCCCTGTTAAGGATGGCTCCTGGAGTGCCACCCATTGTCAGGTGTCAGGAAGCAGGAAAGGAGAAGTGTATAGGCACCTTCACTGCAGTTGAATCAACTTCTTTTGAATACCTTTCCCTGCAGCGTTCCTCAGTAGCATCCGCCTACGTCTTGCTGGCACTTGTATTTATAAGTAAGGCTTGGAGGTGTGGTTTTTCAACTGGGTGTGTCGCCTGTGTGACTGTGTTTGCTACCGAGGAGAATGGTTGTGGATGGGCAGGTAGAAGCCTCTTCTGTCGTCGCTGCCCTTTCACTTCTGCGTTTGGTAGGTCACCACTGGACAACCCAACCAACAGGCTATCATGGTCAGAACACTCCATGAATAGATGAGGCAGGATCGTTGCCCATCTTCTGCATTACCATACCCTTATAATGGGGCGTATGACTTTGTATGGCTGCTGCAGCAAATTCTCTCAAACCTAGTGGCTGGCAGTGATAGAAAGTTATTCCTTTACTATGTTTAGGGCCCAAAGTCCAAAATAGTTTTCACTGAGCTGAACTGAAGGTACTGACAAGACTACTCTCTGAAGACTTGTGAGAAGAAATCATTCCTTGCTTCTTCTGACTTCTGGTGGAGCCCAGCATTTCCAGCCATTGTCTGCATCTCTTCCTTCTCTAGCTCTGTGCTGACATCATTTTCTCCTCTGTGTGTCTCTTCCATATAAAGATACCTGTCGTTGAGCATAGAACAGACACAGATAACCCAGCATAAGCACCTGCTCTTGAGATTTTAGACTTAGTTATCTTTTACTGCATAAAGTTGGATCCAGAGATTCCAAGGTTTAGGATGTGTCCTGTTTCTTTTGGGGGCCACCCTAGCTGCTATCTTTGAGAAGGATTTGTATCCTAAATCACCTCATCTGACATCTATGCACTTTTTTTCCCTTCTTCATTGAGCATAGAACAGACACAGTAAACCCAGGTAAGCTTAGTTGTTTTTTCTTCCTAATGAATGGAAATATATAAGTATGATGAAAATCATATAAAAAACCTGATATTTTCATCCTCTTCAAGTTTGTTACTGACATAAACTCATGTTAAACTGACACTAATTGTTAGGACTTTGTATTTTTGGTTCCATATTTTTTTTTGTAACTTTTTAAAAACCATATTATTAAAGTAAGGTTTATGAGATCTAATTCATATACAGAGTGTTTGCTTCTATCTTCATCTTTGCCAATTCCATAGGTAATAAAGAACGATTCTTTGAATCAATCAATTTATCCCTTGGTTACTGAGTGTTTATGAATCTCTGTTTTGTCACTTACTATTTATATGACCTTTGGCACCAGTCCTATTTTCTCTAACAATAAAATGGGGAAATTAATAATATTTCCAATAAAATGCAATTGGTCATTATAGTTTCATGTTCTTTATGTTCACTGATTAAAGGAAATAAGAAATGCAAACTATTTATAAATCTTAAAGCTTCATCCAATGCAATCTTCCAGATCCCTGTGAGAGGAGCGATGTAAGGAATATGTGGAAGAACTAAAGAACTCTTAAAACTCATGCCTTTCTACATGTGGTATCACTAAGTAACCATGTGTCCAGGATTTCCTTGAAGGTTTTCTCTCCCCTTGCAAATCCTCTGCGTCAGCGTTTGTGTCTTAATTTTTGGTTTAGAAATATATTAGTTGCAGACTTAACATGTATTTTATAGAGAAGTTTATAAATCGTATGGAAGTCAATCGATTTAGGGGTTTGTATAATAATGGTGTTTTTAAATTAATTAAAAAAATTGATTGCGCACATACATATAACATCACTGCCTACCCTGAGGTTCTCCCACCATGTTAAAACCTGTGAACCATCTTTTGCCCATCCCTACCCTGATTTCACCTTCCTCTCTCCCTTTTGCTCTATGCTTCAATTCTGTTGACAGTTTTAAGTTTTTCTTGTCAGTTTGATTGTTTTCCTTATATCTCTCAAATAAGTGAGACCATCCAGTATTTCTTTTTTCTGCTAGCATGATTACTTCTAGCTCCATCCATGTTGTTGCAAATGACCTAAGTTTTTTGATTGATGAACAATATTCCATTGTGTACCACAACTTTCTGACCCATTTGTCTATTTTGGAGCATTTGGGTTGTTTCCATATCCTGGCTATTGTAAATAATGCTGCAATAAATATCTGAGTCCAGGTGTCTTTTTGAATTAGTGTTTTTGTAACTTTGGGTAAATACCCAGAAATGGGATTGTTGGATTGAATAGTAGTTGCATATAATAGCGTTTTGTTACTCTTCAAAGATACAAAAACTTAGTTGTGTGAACACATTACTTCTTTTGCTTTTGATGAATCTGAAACATAAGGTTGTATATGTGTAAATAGAGTATTTTCATAATGCAAAATTCAAAATTGTATACTATGAAAGGACTGTTTAGATAACATCTATCACCATACATAGTTATAAATATATTACTGCTGTGGCAAGAACTTTTAATATCTATTCTATTAGCAATTCTCAAATATGTACTACAGGATTATGAGCCATAGTCACCATGCTGCACATGACATACCCCTGAATTATTTATATGTGGGTGAGCTGTACCTTTTCATTCCTTTTACTCATTTCCCTCCACCCCACACTCTTCTTCCAGCAACTTGCAATCTGTTCTCCATATCTATGAGTCTATTTATTTTTTGATATTCCACATCTAAGTGGAATATGCATTTTGTCTTTTTCTGACATATCATTTAGCATAATACTCTCAGTGTCCATCCATGTTGTTGCAGATAGAAATATTTCACTCTTTCATGCCTGAGTAATGTTCCACAATGTGTATATATACCACAACTTGTCTACAAATTTATCCACTGGTGGACTCTTAGTTTGTTTATATAGCTTGGTTATTAGAAATAATACTGCAGTGAATCTAAGGTGTTTATATCCTTTGGAATTAGTGTTTTCATGTTCCAGAAACTGGTCATCCAAGTGAGAATCTCAATCTAAGTCAAAGTGTATCCTATTGATATTTTTGTATAGTATAACCCCAAAGAGTTTTTGGTAAATATCATAATCCTGAGAGAAAACATTTTCATAAAGAAAATAACTTTTTTTCTACAGTGTTACCAGCAGGGTTCAGGTTTCATCCATTCAATGGGGGAGACTGAAACATTATTCTCTGTGGTTATTGTATTACCTTTAATTGTGGATTTACTCTGATGCAAAAAAGCAGTGTTGATAGATTTTAATAGTGTGTGCACAATGTCTTCTCAAACATAAGACTTTAAATGAGTGTATCATTGAAAGTACGCTAATGTGTCAACTTCTTCCTGATCTTTTCCAAAACAAACAAGCAGACTTCTCCTAAGTTGTGTTTTAAGCTTGTTGTTCTGACTTTATGTACCTGATGTAAACTTGCAAAGTCAGACATGAGAATTTCCAGCTTTGGGGACCCCCCATTTAGATTTTGAGGGGGATTCTGAATACTGGATGGGGAAGCTAAAAGAAATAAGACCTCTTCCTCATCCTTGCCTACTTCTTTCATCTCCCCTCCCTCCCTTAAAAATCCAAAACAACCCCCTTCTCTCTCACCACAGTGAAGCCCTCTGTAGCCTCCTCTAGCAAATTCAGGGGTCCCAAGACTACATGCTCCTTCCATCTGCTTGCAAGGTTGTATCCTTTGTTAACACAACAAGGTCAGCTGGGACTGGTGGTGTCCAGATGACTCCAATACAGAAAAAAGTTTTCAATAGCCCATTTACCTAATTGATCAATCAAGGAATACCTATCTGAAAAACAGGTCATGGTTGTATGAAACTATCCTGTGCTGTTGTTGGAAGAGGGGACAATAAAGAACAGCCCGTGTTGAATCCTGGTCTAGTGGTCTGTGACCGTTCCATCATGGCCAGGTCCAGCATTGTCCCATCTGATTACACCTTTGAGTGAACATGATAGCAGGAAAAGAAAGGATCAAGTGCCCATGGCTCTCCCATAGGGGCCCGCCCAGCAGGGGTTTGGAGGTGAGGTGTGGGGAGGGGCGTGCAGTGGGCATGGAAAACAGTTGAGAACAACTTTGTTGGCGGACATGATTGAACTGTGAGTCTATAAGCTTGTGCAATCATTGTGTGATTGTGTGACCTCAGTAGGAGTTGGATTCAATAGGGAAGTGGATCTGGAAGGAAATAATGCAAGGAAGTGGCTGAAATGACTGTGAGGTGAAAGTTACTGGTGGGTAAGCAGGAAGGGAAGAGGAAGGGAAAGGAGGACAATAATTCATGCAGATACTACTTGATGTCTGGCTTGGGGAACACTGAAACCTGCCCTTTTTTTCTACTTGAACTTCAGTGAATTACTAATTATTTATATGTTCATTTTTTTATATCATTGTATTCCCCAGGGTTCCCCCACCACCATATTACCCATGAACCTTTGTCTTGATCTTCTTTGCTCATGCCTTCCCTTATTTCTCCCTCCCTCTCCCTCCTCCCACCCCACCTGTCTGCTTTATTTCGGCTGTCAGTTTGTTAGTTTTCACTTTTTCTTGACCTTTTATTTATTTTCTCTATCCTGCTGATAAGTGAGACCATCTAGTTTTTGTCTTTTTCTTTCTGACTTATTGCCACTAGGCTGATCCTTCTAGCTCCATCCATGCAGCAAATGCATCAAATTTGTCTTTTCTGATTGCTGAATAATATTCCATTGTGTACATAGACCATGACTTTTTCAACCATTCATTAGTTTTGGGGCCTTTGGATTGTTTACTTATCCTAGCTATTGTAAATAGTGCTGCAATGAATATCCAAGTATAGGTGTCTTTTTCATCTTCTGACAAATCCTGCTTTCAAGGGCTGTTTTTCATTATGTCAGGCTGACCTAGATGGTCTCGCCAAAAGTCAAGTGATTAGAAACTTGAATCTGATCTATAGAACCCTTCTCCACCCTCCCTATACCTGTGTTTGAGTAAATAGCGTATGCTGCTAACCTGCTATGGGCCTCCTTACAACCTGGTAGTTTAGTCAAGCCTGTTTGACACATGAAAAAGTCATCACACACTCCCCCTCCCCTGTCCTGTTGTCTTTTCCTTGCTGTGGGTCAGCTTGCTCCCCTCCGTCCCTCCCTCCGTCCCTCCCTCCATC
>PVHY01009284.1:40628-57433 GCA_004024945.1 Uropsilus gracilis | reverse complement strand
ACCATCCTGTACTTCTCTTTTTCTTTTTGACTTATTTCTGCTAATATGAGTCTTTCTAGTTCCATCCAGGTTGTTGCAAATGAAATGTGTTTGTTCTCCTTGATGGATGCGTAGTATTCCATCGTGTATATGTACCACATTTTTTTTTAGCCAATCATCTGTTTGGGGGCATTTGGTTTGTTTCCAATTCTTTGCAACTGTACACAGGGCTGCAACTGTAAACAGGGCTGCAATGAACATGTGCGTACATGTGTCCTTTTGAATTAATGTCTTCATGTCCTCTGGGTAGATTCCTAGTAGTGGGATTGCTGGGTCAAATGGTAAGTCCACTTTCAATTGTTTGAGGGTCCTCCACACAGTCTTCCACAGTGGCTGGACCAGTTTGCACTCCCACCAGCAGTGTAAGAGAGTTCCTTTTTCTCCACATCCTCGCCAAAATTTCTTTCTGGACGGAAGAACAGGAATAGTAAAGACAAGAGTGGAGAACACAAGAGTTTGCTTCTGAGGAACTGGTCTGTGGAGCTGGCCTGCCCCTTACATTTGTGAGGCTAAGGGCAAACCTTGCAATGGTGGCAACTTCCTCTTCTCCCATTCCTCCCATGCTCTTGTGATTGACCTGTTTAAGTTTTCTATTTCTTCTTTGTTCAATTATGGATGATGGGGTGTATGCTCTTTCTCTGAGGCCGTCATAGTCCTTTCTAGGTTCAGGTCATCTGCCAGTGTTTTACCTTTTGTGTTTTTAAATGATCCCTCAGCGTTCCTCTGAGGCAACTTCACTTCCTCTGTGACAGCTTCCCTCACAACCACTTTCCTCACACGTGTTGACAAGTTCATCTTCACTGATTTTCTCTAACTGGACATCTCACTTCTCCCAAAGTGGCATCATGCCACAGTCAATTATTTCTTCTATAACTCCAAATGTCCAATTTGAATTACACTTACAGCTTCACCATTTTAATTTTCCTTGATGCCATTTCATCATCACTGGCCAGTGATGAATATTAGAGCACCCGTTTTGTAAAATGTCCCAGTGGTTTATTATCAACAGGTCACACAATGAGGCACTTTGTTTTCTGTGTGTAAACTGAACAGCAAATTCGGTGACTGACCACCAACAGATTCTCAGTCAGGCAGTGTGATTGGTCACTGACCATAGCATGATCTTTATTCACACAATAATATAAACAGAAGTGCGAAGTGCCAAATTCAAGCTTTAGGCAATCACTCAGCCAATATGCCATATTAACTGAAATGTTCTTGCAGGGCTTTTATCATTTAACTCAGCAATGGAAATAGAAATCTATGCTGACTGGAATCATGCAATGTGGAGACCACCACATTGCTCTGAAAAATTGCAAAGACTGTAAAGGAGATATAATTATGTAGGTCCGTGTAGGTCACTTGACTGTCCAAGAAAAAAGCAAGGGGTTCTTAATATTCTAGTGGAACTTCTCAGATTCTTTCAAAAATCTATTTTGTGTATACCTGTATAAGTGGTGTTTTTCTGGTCCTCAAAGCATAAGAACCACTAAGCTCTACTGTGGAAATTTGCCTGTGAAAAGGTGAACAGGGAGATGTCAAATGGTACATTCTGATTACATATGATCTTGTACTCCCTCTCATCTTTCAGATGAAAAGATGTGAAGTCCAGAGAGGTAGTTCCTTTCTTCAAGTCACAATGGCTGTTAACAGGCTGGGGCATGAGCTGTGAATCTCATGAGGTGCTTGAACTCCCAACCGCAGTTGGTGGTCAGAAGCTGCACTTATGGTTAATGGAGGAATTTTCTGAAGAAGGAAAAATACAACCTGTTTATGTGATGATAAGCAGAATGATTGGAAAATGGAGAAAGGGAGATATTTATGGGAGCAACACACTTTATCAGATAAACAGGGTGGATGCCAGTGCATAAGCAGAGTGTTGTTTTAGACAAAAGTACAAACAGCTTGTCCATTTTTACTGCCTGTTAGAACATAAGGGCATAATTTGCTGGTGTGAAACAAGTTCTCTTTTGAGTGCTACTATTTTCTCAGTGGAATAAAAGGTCAAACTTTTACATAAAAATAAAGAGGGGATAAGAAATTGCAAACCTTAAGTTAGAAGAAATTTTTTGAAATATTTTTCTGGAGAGCAGGAGATTGAATCAGTGAGGAAAATGTGGTAAGATTTCTATGAGCCACTGGACATGAGTGATTAGAAAGAGCCCTGCTTGCTGCACAATGAACTTTTTTCCAGCCATTTTCATTCTGTGTGAAGCCCACACAACTCCAGAAAGAAGTCTATTTTTCAGCCCCCATCTCTAACTAAATCCTCCCAACCAAGTAGCTCTGTCACTTGACAGAGATTCTGTGCTCAGAGTAGATAGCTCCTGATCTGCAGAGCACCACCTCCCAGTACAAGCTTCTCTGTCAGCCCCACTAACTACAAACTAGTCTAAGACAGGCAAGCACAATCCAAGAAAGAGAAATGAAAGTTTTATCAATCAATAGAAAGGTGTATTGTCGACTTGCTCTATTCTAGTTCTTTAAAGCCAGATTGAACAAAAAATAAACATGTTTTAGAGAATTTTGAAGCAAATGCCCACAAATCAAATTAAACTTCTTTATTCCTTTATTGTTTACATTTCTATGACTTTCTGCCTCTTTTTTCTCTTTTTTTCTCTTTTCTCTTTTGCCTCTTTTTTCTGTACTGTGACTTTCAAGTGATCTAAAAGTCAAAGCAATTGACTAGAATTTGAGTTGAAGGCAAAATGAAGTAGAATAAATCATCTAGAAGAAAATTTATATTTCAAACTAATCCGAAGCATCCATCTTTCAAGTAATATTCATCACTGAAAAGTTAAAAACCCAGGGGAACTTTTGATGTCCTAGTGAAGTTACCTTATATCTTTCTGAGAAAAATATGGTTTAAACAAAAGAATAACACTAGTCAAAGAAATCAAGTTGGCAAATGTTCATGTCTCAATAGAAAACAAAATAACCCACTCTTTCAAGAAGTTCCACTCACAGCTTTAATCTCGCATGAAATACTTTTAGCCTCACCTGGTCAAGCTAAGGACATGGCCAACGTGCCCCTTTTCAACTCTCCAGTTCTTTCCCTAGTTCCTCTTACTCCCCTTTCCTTTTGTGCCTGTAACCCTCCTCTTCCTCCTTACCTGCACATGTTCTTAAAGCTGATTCCAAGCCAATGTTCAGATATTACCAGAAATTTTTTTCATTCCCCAACAACTTTCCTATCCTCTCTCAACACAACTTTCACTTTTACTTCACAGCATGTACCAAAATTATTAATCAAACATTTATTTTTAAATATCAATGGCCCCTACTGGATTACATACCTACTGAGAAGAGATTCCACATGATGTGGATAGTAGCTACACCATGTCTGAAATACAATAACCAGACAGAATTCTTCACAGAGTATGTAGCAGTATCTGAAGTAGCAGAATTTAAATGATAAAAGGAATAAAGAAGTTTCATATATTTAAAGTCATAGAAAAGCAAAAATCAAGGAGAGGAAAAGTGGAAGTCACTCAGCCACTGCGTGAGGATAGAAAACTAGCACAGATGCCTGAGAAATGGCTAAAAGCTATGGTTGGGAGTTCAAGACCTCATGAGATTCACAGCTCATGCCCCAGCCTGTTAACAGCCATTGTGACTTGAAGAAAGGAACTACCTCTCTGGACTTCACATCTTTTCATCTGAAAGATGAGAGGGGGTACAAGATCATATGTAATCAGAATGTACCATTTGACATCTCCCTGTTCACCTTTTCACATGCAAATTTCCACAGTAGAGCTTAGTGGTTCTTATGCTTTGAGGGCCAGAAAAATGCCACTTATACAGGTATACACAGAATAGATTTTTGAAAAAATCTGAGAAGTTCCACTAGAATATTAAGAACCCCTTGTTTTTTTCTTGGACAGTCAAGTGACCTACATGGAGCCTGTTTAAAACTAACAGACTCCATAATTATCTCAAATGGCACTGTTGACTATTCTGCATGAGTTACTGAGAACAGCCTGACTCAGTAATTTCCTATTGTTTCCCACTTGTCAAGAACTACAGAAGAAAAGGAAACCATGAACTGATTTTACAAAAGACCCCATGCTAAAACATCTGCTGAAGGCCATTTACAACCACTCATAAAAAAATAAGTGACTTAATACCTAATCCAAAACAAGTCATGCAATTCAAAACAAGTCACCCAAACTCAGACCATGTCTCTCCTTGCTGGACACTCTGAAATTTCCTCACTCCCTGACTTGGTTGACCATACACCTGAGAGCTTCTCTTGGTTGTGAGCCCTGCTTATGGTCATTATGCTTAAATAAATGCTCTCTTGACAAATGTATTGGTCAATTACTGCTTGGTTGACACACACCTAGCTGCATCATAAGGTGTATGAATATTGGATTCCCTGCTTTATATATCTATTTCACTTCTTAATGAGGTTCCCCCATAAAAACAAGGACAGTCTCAGTACAAGAACAAAACATAAGCTCTTTATTCATGAGACATTATTAAAGAAGAATTCACTTAAAACCTAAGACCTTGTTTTGCAGCAATTAAAAAAACATGATTTGATTTTTAAAATACTTTGTTCTTCCTAGTTGAAATATGTGTATTTCAGAATGTCCATTTCTAATGAAGTTTAAATATTTTTGTCTAGTTTTTTTTTTCCTGTTTTGAGCACCAGACTTAGTTGTTAAAGTAGTTACATTGTCACAGCTCTTAGAATTGGCTGTGAACAGAGAAATATGCTAACATTTCACACACTACCATCAATGATATCGAATAATATCAAATATCTGTGTAGGGGTAGCTAATATCTGACACTCCAAAATATGTCTTTTTAACAAAGGGTTGATTTCCTGGGTGGGTATCTGAAAGTTGAATGGAGGTATCTTTTGAAGAAGATACGTGTAAGCCTTCTATAATGGCATCTACCAGCTATTCCTGGGAGACCTGATCTCTTTTCAGTAGGGTAAACAGAACTTAAATCTGCATCTCTTCATTGACTTTGCCTTCTTGGGTAAATTCCCTAACTGATCTTCCCCTGCTCCCCTTCCCAACCTCCCCAGTCCTAGCTAAGTTATTTAAGATAGCCAAGAAGTCATGTGGGAGAACTAATGATTCACATTAGGTCTCCATGACATATACAGGAAGTACACCTGTTATTATTAAACTTTTTTATTTTCTCTTTTATCCATCTTTCTAGTGCTCTTTAACCATGCCAGCCAAGAGAACCAAGACTTACACAGGATGATGTCCTTTGTTCCTTGCATCTGAAAGGATATATATTTTTTCTGACAATTCTTTTAAGACCAAACATATTATCATTTAAAAGCCCATAAATCTGGGGACACAAAGCCTTGGCTTGATTCCTGGCTTTGTCATTTGCTGACTATACCACTCTGAGCTAATCCTTTGACACTTTTGAAAATCACTTTTCTTGGTCTACAAGGAAGGAGACTGGAGTAAAGTCTTAAAACCTCTCTAGTTCTAAGGATGTGGGATCACCTCTGTTGGCCCAGCAATTGGGATGCTTCTAGTATCCCAGAAGCTGATAATTACTCATGGCTCTTCAAATACATGCAAATGCCAGACTGATGGAGTCAGAACTTCCCAGGGAAAAGGATCACCATCTGGAGATCCTAGACAAGCCACAAAAGTGTCTCTGATGTGCTTCCCAGGACAGTAACAACTGCATTAGGGAAGCAGGGTCAGAGAAATGCAAAGTTCTTGGACTGGAACTCTGACCTGAGAAGCAGGCTCCCAAAAAGGTAGGTCCTTTTAAGCCCTGAGGACTGAGGAGAGTTTAAAAGACAGCTTAGCTTCAGGTAAAGGACAGTATCAAGAACACAATGGAGACAAGATCAAACTAAAAAACCATTTGGGTTTTTTCCATATCTTGGCAATTGCAAATAGTATTGCGATAACAGGTACAAGTGTCTTCTTGAATTAGTGTTTTGGTGTCTTTTGGGTACATCCCCAGTAGTGGGATTGTTGAGTCTAATGGTAATTCCATTTTTAGTTACTTGAGGGTTCGCAGCAACATGGATGGAGCTAGAAGGAATCATGTTAGTGGAAATAACCCAGAAAGAAAAGAGAAATATGGATGGTCTCACTTATGTGAGGGATACAGGAAAAACAAAAGGACAGGAAAAACTTAAAACTGCCAACAGAATGAAAGCATAGAGCAAAAGAGGGGGAGGCACAATAGATTAAGATGGTTCATGGGTTCATGGGTTCTGGTAGAACTTTGGGTAGACAATGATGTAATATATAAATATATGTGTATGAACATATGTGTGTATGTGTGTGTGTGCAAGCAATAAAAATAAATAAAATAAAACCTTAATGATACACTATTATGCATTAAGAAAGCAAAAATAAAGCAAACTGGATGATTAGAAAAATATCACAAGAATCGAATATAAAATATCTAGCAGGACTGTAGGTCTGTCAGAGGTAGGCCCACTTTCTGAATCCCTGTTGGCCAAGAATAATCAAGAAAAAAATGAGGGTACCAGACACCTGAAAGGATGTGATCCTACACCTATGATTCACATTGTCTATGTGAATCAGACAGTGATTGAACCAATATTATTACCTCGATAAAAAAGAGACAAAACACAAAACATTTCTTATGTTCAAAATATTGCACTAAAAATTTATCTCAAGGGCACTTTCTATCCTCAGTGGGTCAGAGATTGGTTGGTTGAATTCTGGTTCAAAAAATAAGCTTGCTATGCTTTTTTCTTGTTCTTGACCTAAGCTTGGATATTGGTGAAGCAGTTCAGCAGATACTCTGAGTCAAACGTCTACAATGTGAAAGGTCGCCTGCAGGGAGATTGGGGCAACACTAGAATTAATTTGAGGAGTTTCTGGTTTTCTCTGCAGGTGTGGGTAGAGTAGCATATGAGAGGATGAATGCAAATGGGAAGAAAAGATCTTCTCGGGCAGTCAGGGCTCAGGGAGAGAGTTAGTCAGTGGGATTCCAGGGACAAGGTTGGCCGTGGAGTTTCAGCAGTAGCTAAACCTGAGCTTAAATGCCCAGTTCTGAATCATAGACAGTGAAATTTTTGTGAAATTGTCAAAAAAATCTCAGTTTTGAAACCCAGAGTCACATGTGTGGGGCGCCAATAGTGAATGAGAGATATGCCTTAGATATAGGAACACCTTATCTATTCTTGCCCATCTCCACACACAAGAGATGGTTCCTGGCAAGTTCTTTTATCTGTAATTGCAGCCCCCTAACCTCCTATGATTGACCCATCAGAGAGACATTTCCCTGAAAACTAAAGGTGTTTACCCCACAGGTGTTTTTCTGCTAGATAATGACCCTCCCCCACCCCCACATTGTTCTACCCCAGGTACTACATACTATGGGATCGTGGTTTTATCTTTCTTACTGCCTCACTGTAGCCATTCCTTTACCAGGGTATTTAAGGGAGCTTGGAACCTCTAATAAATAGCTCAGAACATGTTTACTGAGTCCCAGTCTATGACTCGAGTCCATCTCTCTTTTGGACCATCTTCATCTCTTCCGTCCATTCTTCCCACCCATAGCTTCCAACAACATGTGCTTCCTGGAAGTCCCTAAATTGTCCCCTAGGATCCTATGCATGTAGAAGGCAGGTAAGAGGTAAACAAATTAATGATTGAAAAAAGTGAGCATCAGGCAAAGATGAGCATTCCCAAAGAGTTGTCAGGAATACCTGACTGACAGGAGAAGCATGGCATGCCAGGTAAACTGTTTCTAGGCTGACTCTAGAAAGATGAGAAGGGAAACTTACTGATGATCAGGGTTGCCTGTGATATCCCTGGCCTTCATACAAAATGTGTCTTGGGGGAAAAAAAGGCTTCATGGTTAGGAAATACAGTCATGAAATATATTTAAGTTTGAGTTCCAACTCTGCCAAGAGAAACAAGTTACTGAACATGTCAACACCTTTAACTCCTATGTAAAATGAAGGTCCTATGTAAAAAGGAAGAAGTGAAAGGACACATGTAAACTGGTGTGTAGTGTGAAGATGACCAAGAAATGATGAAATGAATTGCTTTAGAAAATTCCAAATTTTACCTGAGACCAATAGTGAGACTAAGGGGCTGGAGATAGGGAAGAGGCAGATATGCAACAATGATCTTAGACAAAGTAGCACCCAGAAAAATATTGGGGTTTAGCATAACTTGCCACCATCAAGGACAAGATCAAGTAAGAGGGCAATTAGGGAACAAAAACTACCACCAAGGAAATTTCCCAACCATCTGGTACCTAGCCAACTGCCTGGCACACTGGGCAGCAGGAAGTCCTATCTTCTATAGTTATGGGCAAGAGGGAGTTAGGTCAGGCTTGCTCCCTTTGGGACCCCTCCTGCTCTCAGGGGTTCTTCTGCTTCAATAAATCTACACTTGTCTTGCTACTGCACCTAGTATGGTGACTATTATTCATCCACCTTCCTACACTCCCGGACCCACACACTCTGGCTCTTCTAACAACAGGAGTATGGAAGTGATGTGCATCGACCATGCCTGACTGCTTGATATTATCAACCACCCATTTCTTCCTCACCCTGATACTTGAAATTGGGAGTTTGGAAAGTGGTACCAGGTCTTCTCACTGACAAATGCTCTCACAGCTTGGTTTCAAAGAGAACAATTTCTGACCACATCAGTACACATACATCCCTCCTCTCTGCATGGTTTTTCTTTCCTCTTTCCAAGAATTGTAGTAATTTACCTGTAGGAAGCAGCTCTGCTCATACAAGCTTTGTATTTCCCCCCCACTTAGAGAGAATACTCACATAGCCCAACCCTAAGCAGTGGTAGTCCTAACTGCAGTTTTCTAAAGACCTCAAATAAAAGTCTTGTTGGTGCTTGTAGAGGAAGTTCTGGTTGAGAGATGAGTGATTCTTTAACAACAGTGAATGCCCAATGAATAATTTAGTTTGGGTTTTGTTTTGCACTGAAGTGAGAAACAGTGTCAGGTTCATTATCAGAAGGATTATGAGCCACTTCATGGAGAACCAAACATGGTGGCAAAACAATCAGACCAGACAAATGGTTAGACAAACCCAAAACCCAAAATTAGCCCTTGGAAGCTGACTCTGGGACTGAGCAAATTAGAGGATGAAGAGGAGGAGGGGGGGAGTGAGCACTAAACGGAGAGGGAGCACAGTGGACTAAGGTAGAGGATAATGGGTACTCTGGTGGTGGGAACACTATGGTAACAGTGCCAGAAGTAGGGGGATCCTATATATCCAAAACACAAACCACTATGTAAGCCAGTGTTACTTCAATTTTTCAAAAGTTCCAGAAAGAAAGGACACTAAGAAGTGGTCAGTAGCAAATTTCCCTCCGTGTGGTCTAAGCTAGCTCTACTCTGACAAAGCAGCAAGAAGTGACTGGTACTATAGGTCAAGGTGATCCCCTCCACCCCCACTCCTGTTCCTGGACATGTGAGCATTTAAGACACCTCCAGAGCAGCTCAGTATATTTTTAGAGCTCATCCTCAGGAAAGAGTTCATCAATTTAATCAGGTGCCCATTTCCATGCATTAGACCTCTCTTTTCTACAAAGTGATTCTTTATTTTTAAGTGAACATCTGTGTTCATTTAGAGAAAAAAAAGCCTGAATGTTCCTAAAGACAAGGTTGAGATGATTTTGAGAGGATTTTGCAGCAGAGGTCAAGGACACATCCAGGTTCAGCCTGGCGCATCACCTCTGATTTTAGTTAGGACTGCTTCAAGACAAGTGATAGACATCAACTCAAACTGCTGCCAAAAAACAGGAAAATGCTGATGTATATGATGGAAAATCTCTATTCTGCTGAGTCTACATTCCGTTGGTCTACATTCAGGTACAGTAGAATAGATGTTCAGGACAGAGCTTTGGATTGGAGCTCTGTCTGTCTGTCTACTCTTGTTCTGCTTCCCTCCTCATCTCAGAGTGACAGAGCCTTAGCTCCCTTCTCTATGTCCTTTTAAGACCAAATAACAAGTATATCCTACTCCTGTTCTTTCCACACAATTCCCAAATGGGGAGGTAGAAACAAGTGAGAACATACAGTTGGGAAACAAATACCAGTGTCCCCTTTCCTCACCATCAACCAAAGTTCTCTGACAAAATCCCAGTAGGATGACACAGATTTGTTGGAGAGGTCTTCCTTAGGCCTTTCCTCTCCCCTTTCTTTCCCCTGCAACTGAAGATGATGCATTCTGCAGAATGAACAGGAAGGAAGGAAGGAAGGAAGGAAGGAAGGAAGGAAGGAAGGAAGGAAGGAAGGAAGGAAGGAAGGAAGGAAGGAAGGAAGAAAGGAAGGAAGGTAGGAAGGAGAAGGAAAGAAGGAAGGAAAGAGAAAGAAAGAAAGGAAGGAAGGAAGGAAGGAAGGAAGGAAGGAAGGAAGGAAGGAAGGAAGGAAGGAAG
This sequence comes from Uropsilus gracilis, assembly GCA_004024945.1. Taxonomy (NCBI): domain Eukaryota; kingdom Metazoa; phylum Chordata; class Mammalia; order Eulipotyphla; family Talpidae; genus Uropsilus; species Uropsilus gracilis. Next base: position 47,005 of record PVHY01009284.1, on the reverse strand, counting down.
GAAGGAAGGAAGGAAGGAAGGAAACCTGTGTCTTACCTCAAATAGTTAGCAAATGTGACCTAAGGATCAGACCTGGTGATTCCCTGGGTGGGGGAGGAGGTGAGTCAAAGCAGCAGATGTGAGGGAAAGGCCTGGCAGTAGGCCCCTAACACTGATGCACCTCTTACTGGAAATAAGATATTCAAGACTGAACTGCTTGTGCAAGAAAAGGAGCAGAGGGAATTCCCTTCACGGAAGCAGAGCTGTGACACACTCATGCTGGAATGACTCCCTACCAGGTGAAGCGTTTTCATCCCGGTCCTCCATCCCACTTTTGCCCCAGTTTAATTCCCACATCCTTATAACTCAGTCTTCAAAACAAGCAAATTGTCTTCTAAAGTCAACGATCTGTGGTGACTTCCGGCAGCCATATTCCACAATCTAAGCTTGTTTTCTTTGCATTCCTTGCCTTGGGGGTGGAAAACACAGGTACAAAAGCAAAATACAGCGCCAGTGAGATGATCTCCACCCTGTGACATCCATGAACAAGGAGTGAAGTAAATAAAACACAGGAGGTATTTCGTTACTGTGAGATAAAGTATTGGCACCAAGCTGTGCCTTTCCTCAGGAAGGTGAGGTAGGAGAGCCGGAGACACAGAACTGGACCTAGCAGGTTATTTTCAAGATGGTGACTGAGTGCCATAGGGAAATGGGATGAACTCATGCAAGAGGACCAGGTCCATGAGGAGAGCATCTGTAAATGGCTAACCAGACTCCACCCTGAATTGTGCCATGCCAACCCCCCAATAAAAGGGAATCCCTCCCTGAAGCTCAGGTAGAAGAGTTTATTTTTTAATATAAGTTCTCCTTTCTCCATGGATTGTCATGCAATGAAATGCTTGGTCTGTTAAACCAAATTAGATTTCTAGATTTTGACTTTTGGTCACTGGGCAAATGCTTTACCCTAAGGGGAGTTGGTAGCAGGATGGGATTTCCTTTCTGTAAGCACACTGGTAGGTCTGCATTTTCCCACTGTTTGGAATTTATAATAAAGGGTTCTATTTCAAGTGTTATTTCTTAATATGTCTTTCCTTTTTTTCCACTCAAACCCAAACCTTCAAACTATAATTTCTGTGACTCTCAGTACCCACTTGGTACACTTCACAGTGTGACCTTTCCCATCTGAGTGATGCCCCATGGCCAATCCCAGAGGAAGCCCCAACCAAAGGTCTGTGTTCCAAGCTTGCTAATTCTCCTTGAATCCACCTCTGGTCCTCTCACTCTCAGCAGACAGCCCAGGTCTTTGCTTTGCAGAAAAGCCAGATGCAATCATATGAACTTTCTCAATGTGGCTTTTCTTGTCTCAAAATCTGGCTCATGTTCTGTCTCCTCTCACCTTTCTACCTCTGATGGGCCTTGCTCTTTTAAGACTGACAACTTGTCCTGTGTGTGATTGCATCCTTGCTCCTTGTTCTCTCTCTTTTCTGTCTCAGCCAGGCTGCTTCCCTCAGCCTAGAAACATGCTCACTTCTCTCCATAAAACAACAATAACTACAAATATCTCAGTAAAGACAAAGCAAAGTTCATCACCAGATATATATATATATATATATTTTTTTTTCCCATGTCATCATCATTTCTCTTTCTTATAATTGCAAGAATATTTGTAAGCTACAATAGTCTCCTGGATTCTGGAACATCACATCATGCTGCTTTCTTTCCCCTTCAACTTCTTGTTCGCATCACCTGATTCCTACCCACTAAATGAAAATGTTCCCTGGGGTTCTTTTCTTAGAAATTTTTTCCTTCTGCATATTCTCCAACTACATAATCATCATCCCTAAGATGTCAAATCTCATATAGATTTGAATGACTCTCAGATTTTGCCTTTCTGTAACTTAGCGTTCATCCATCATTTCCTACCATGGATGTTGTATGGAAGCCTTCAGTTGAACTTGTTTTCACCTAAACTCCTTCTTGTTATCTAAGGCTACCGGTATCCTGGCATTTTGAACACCATTCCTGTGCCAACATTTAGCCATGCAGTGGGTATTTTTGCCTATATTTTACATCTGTACAGAACTTCTACTAGGTGCTTCAAGAAACAGAAAATTGCAAATATAAAAATGATAGGGAGTCTACCTGCCTTCCAAGATAACATAGCCTTTTCCTGCAGGCCAACACATGAACACATCATTTCAATGTCAGGTGAAGATGGCAAAGAGGAAGGTGGGCACTTGAGGTGATCAGAGCACGTTGGAGAAACTTATGGGCTAGTGTGGCAGTGGAGATCATAGAGGTAGAGGAGCTTTCTTGAGAAGGACCTCATGAAAGTTTTCCTAGAGGAGCTGGTGTCTGATCCATGTCTTGAAAGAGAGGTATCCACAGGTGGTTGGTGCACAGAAAGGATGACTCAGTATGTGGGTGATATATATATATATATATATATATATGTTTAATAGATATGTCTGCATATATATATTTGCAAACAATTTAAAAAAATTAATTTGAAAAGATAAATTTAAAAAAGAACAGGTAAGATAGATAGAATTCTGGCTAGAAGGCCAGACATGGAATCAAGTCTGCTGCACCTAAAAGGTCTTGCTCTGTTGTGTTATTCTTTGATGCAAATGTTTATGGTTCTCTACAATTACTCGCATCTGTGTCAGTTACACAAGGTGATCTGCAGATGATCTAGACTAAGAGTAGCTGAGACTGATGGAGGACAATTTATTGGCCAAGAAAACCATTGGATGCTTGTCCTCTTTTACTTCTCAGACAACCCTGTGGTGCAGCAATTATTAGTCCCACATTATAAATGAGGAGAGTATGGCACAGAGAGGTTTAGTAAGTTATCCAGGGCAAAGAGCAGAGCTAAGATGTGAAACCCATCACCATGACCAGGAGGAACTCTGACCCACTAAACTGTAAAGCTTCCCTTTTAACTTTAAATATTTTGCTTTGACCTTCACATCTGCAGGCTTTATGTAATTTTGATATTTGTTCATTTAATGATGTGAACATGTAAAATGACCCTGTGTGTCAATACCGCAATAAATTCTGGCCCAAGTTGGAAATTTTAAGGATTCATGTGAAGGTTTAATGTACAACATCTACCAAGTGTTCTACATATAAATGATTTAGATAATGAATGAAACTATAAAATACATGCAAAGACTGGCAGGCTTGCCCTCCTAGCTCTCCCGGTAATGACCTGTTATCTGTCATGGGTTGTGGGTTGTCATGGTGATAAAAAGAGGCTGAATTTTGAGGGAACTGACAAACGATAAAAGGGCTGTTTATTTTTTTAAAAAATTATATAACATTCATCCAAATGCCCCTACTCCAATGGTGTTAGAGAATGTCTCTACAGAAAAGGTACTCTAAAATGCTTGAAGTAAAATCAATTGATCTTCTCACAGAACGTGAAAGAGCACAAGTGCCCACAGTTAATATAAAGGAAGAGAGTTGGAGGAACTACCTTTAAAATGAGATTTTATGGAATTGTTGAGGAGAAAATGATGACCAAAAAATGCACTTTTAAAAGTGTACAAAGGAGCTCAGACACAAACTTGCAAAATTAAAATCCATGAAGTGGCTTCTCTAAGATCACATTGGTTAGGCAAAGAGCCAGCCCCCAATCTAGGCCTTTGTCTAAAAGTTCAGTATCTTGTTTCTGTAGAATCATGTGTCAGAGCTAAGAAATTGAGGACTCAGGTCATTTTTAGAAATCACTGAGGCCAACCCTCCTCACTCTCTTTTAAAAAAAACAAAAAAGCAAAAACATGCACACCTATAGTCCAAGCGCTGGGAGGCAAGAGACCTGGGATTGCTTGAGTTCGCAGGTTAGAGACTACTCTGGGCAACTTAGTGAGACTTGGTCTCAAACAAAAGCAGCCAGGCACGGTGGCTGTGGCCTGTAATCCCAGCTATCTGGGAGGCTGAGGCTGGGGATCACTTTAGTATCCAGAATCCAGACTAACCCAGGCAACATAGCAAGATCTAGTCTCAAAAAAATAAAAATAAGGACACATACATCAACAAGACAAGGCTGGTGACTGTGCTGCCTTAGGCAAGTGACAGAAACAGGTTCTTGGGTCTGCTGTCTCCCAGGCCAGGTTTATCTTCTGCAAACTCAACTGTATGAAAAGCTGTGCTCCTTGTCACCTTCTTCCTTTTGTTTCTGGCAACTTCAAGCTGTTCCTCCAAAAACTAAAAAGACAACAGTGACACATGAGCGGGGTTGGAGGGTAAGAGAGAGGATGGGTAAGAGAGAGGATGGGTAAGAGAGGTACACCCCAGGGGAGAACAGTGTTGACCATGTATATGGTTGAGAAATGTTAGCATATGTAGGCGAGTTGTATTATTACATTTTCAGCTCAAGATCAAGCACTTCCTTCTTGTCTGCACCTGTATGGGGAGTCACCCCCTCAAGTCCACGAGTGAGTACTGTTTTTGAAGATGCTCTGAAATGTGAAAGAAATGATAAAAGCAAATCTGCCCAAACTGAAAATGATGTCAAATATAAATGATTCCACTGTCCCAGTGAGAAGATCCTTATGAAGAGTTGGGCCATCTACTACATGGTTGATCTAGTAGGGACACATCCCATAGCACAGAATTTGTTTATTTTATTAAAGAAATATATGAAATAAGAACTTGAAATCACATATTATGTAAAAGTCGTACACAGTGGAAATGAACACAGCCATGCTAAAACACAGCTTTCCCTCTGTTATGCTGTAGGTACATTTTTTGTATTCTACAGGTCTACAGAAATTTTGTATGAAACAGTATAAGCCATTCCAATCATTTTTTGAGCTATTTCTATTGTTTTTCTAATTGGTATTGAATACTTTCATGGGTAAATTTAGTGCAGTCCCTTTTAAAGCAATGTTTGAAAGGCTTATTTTAGGCAATAGCCAATGCTGGACCTTGAGATGTCACCTATCCCAAAGGATAATTATTGAATCTGTGCTTATTAATTCACCCATGTGAATAGGTGAATCATTTCCTTCTTAAACTGATCTGCTAGTAACTTCACCTCTTCTCTGGCAGCATTTGTGCTCATCTTCTGGCAACACGTTCAGGATGGCACCCTGTGTGTCACCTTTGGTCCTTTCTGAATGTGTTTTTCTTCAGGGAGCTCATCTTCATTGACAACTCTTTTTCCGGGACTTTAGAACTGCATTTCCTGATGAGTTCTATTAATGAGTCAGCTGCACAAACATGTGTGATTCCAGAGTTACAGAAATGAGCATCACTTTTTTTTTGTTTTGTTTTGTTTTGTTTTGTTTTGTTTTGACCTGAAACATTTTGCGGCCAGGATTTGACAGAGCGTGGGTCTCATTTCCTAACCACTTTCCATTTTCTCTCCTCAAAGTTTTTATTGGAAGCATGAGCAATGACAAACATCCACTACAGAATCACTGCTAGGAACAAATATTCCCGTTGGGGAAAATCTTTACATCCTGCAGCTTCTTGAGTAAAATCAAGAGCCACTTCTTGGGTTATGTTTTTCTTCCTTGGGAAAAGGTGAGACCTCTCAGCTTTTATGACAAGGGGATTAAAAGCCACTTTGATGAGAATCTCAAGATGTGGACTAATAAATGAAAACAGATTCAAATACATTCAGAATTAAGACTGTGTAGTGAAAACTTTATATATGGGCTAATCATTTACTTTGAATTGTTTAGGACAGGCAGAATGTCATTGTAAAAAAAAAAAGAGCACCAGATAATGTAATTCTACAATAACCCACTCTGGCACCTTGGTAAAACCGTTTAAATTTGCTATTTCTTTCATCAGACGAGTTCATTAGCTTTAGTGCTTTTAAATTCTGAGGGGACATTTTAAAAGTTATATGCAAAAACCCCTGTCACAATACTTACAGTCTAAATATATATATCACCTAAAGTGCTATAAAAAAGAGAAAGGCATTTTTTCTTGCAATAGGCAAAAGGCTTAAGGTACTTCATTAAAACAGAATATACAAATAGCCAAAAAATGTGTGGAAAGATGCTTATCCTTGGATTTAAAGACGGAAATTGAAACTGTGGTGCAGTAACCCTACAGCCCACTAAGGTTAATTTGAAAATTACTCTAAGTATTAGTGAAGATGTAGAGCCAGCAGAACTGCCATGAATAAGCACAAAAAGAGGCATGGCCACTCTGGGAAGCTATCTGGAGTGTCTACTGGAGCTGGATATAGGCATGCCTCATGATCGAGCAACTCCACTCTTATGTACAGTCCAGTAATAAACCTTAGCTGTATTACTTATAATTGCAAGGACATGGAAACAAATCAAATGTCCCAAGACAGATGAATGAATGAGAAAGATGTGGTATATATATATATATATATATATATATATATATATATATATATATATATATAT